>VUYV01000414.1:0-67477 GCA_008711295.1 Anarhynchus alexandrinus | reverse complement strand
GACCCTTTGATCCATCAGCTTTTATACTGAGCATGATGCAGATGGGATGGAATACCCTGTTGGTCAGTTTTGGGTCACCTGTCCTGTCCGCTCCTCCCTGCAGGTGGGACCCCACTATGTTTTTCGCTTCCGCCCTTCCAACGGGGCAAACAACAAAGTTGGTTGGCCTTGGGTGTTATGGCAATAAGTATAAGCAAGAGCCTCTCTGCATACCATGCCTGGGCAGCAGTTATAAACATTGGTCTTATCACTCTGAGAAAGTGAAAATTGTCTGCACAATATGCTGTTAATTTCAGTAGTTAGAAGAGGCCCAGCTAAGAAGCGAAGTTACTGAACAAAATTGGTTCTGTTTTACCTCAAACCAGGACACTCAGTCTCCTTCTTTCCCATTAATGCCAAGCTGAAATTTGAGTGCTGTACGTGAGCCTCCTTCAGCTTTAGCTGACATCAAGGGCTGTTGTTCATTAGAGTGACTCCCTGTGTTTGTCAGAACATTTTCCTAGATGACATTCACAATGCTTATGCTTAGAGAGTTATAAAGTCAGTCATTCAATCACTAGACAATTGTTACAATAAACAAAATCAATTAAGTTCAAGGCAAGCGCAGAAAATCCTGCATAATCAGGTCAACACAGAGCAGCCTTCTACTAAATAAAATAAAGATCATATTTACAGGACTACAACAGACAAGAAAGGAGAGGGTGGCTGCAGCCTTCTTTCTGAACAATCTTTGCCAGAAACTGCTTGCATAATAAGCAAAATTTATCCTTTCAGGGAGGTCAAAACTTTCAAAGCAAGACTGCAGAAACAAAGCATTACAGCTAAGTTGGACTTCTTTCTTGGTATTCCTTTTGATGGTATACAACCATAAGCAAGGGCTTCCCACCTAAAGACTAAAAATATCATCAGTTGAAGTAAAGTGGAGCTATTCTAGCAATGTTTTATCTGTATGACATTTTGCTACTCATATTGAACAAAACCTTTGAAATAATGAGGAGAAACAACTAATTTGAAACATCGTTTATCTAAGGAAAATTTTACCTAAATTGCATCCTTGAAACATTTTTCAGCTACTAAAATTATTTCTTAAGGGCTATTGGAAATAATGTGTCTAATTCAAACCTGTCCCCTTGCTCACTGAGTGTAACCAGCCACTGAAACAAAACAACTAACAATGACAACATCAACATTAATTGATGTTTATCTGATTTTAAAAGTTTCTTTTTTACTGCCATTAAAAAGAAAAAAGATTTCTTCATTCATGGACATTTTACTTAAGTCTTTGATTCAATAAAATGTGCCTATGTAGAATAGGTGAAGCATGTCTATTCACATGTTAGCATGTGCTTAACTTTGGCATCTTTTGAGTTCTTTTGAATTACATATGAATTTCATATCCGTTTTGTATGTAAATAGATTAAAGAAAGCTTTTGATTTCTTTCCTGTGCTGGAATATCAATGTTTATGATTTTCTTAAAAGATACTGTGTGACTGAAATGGAAAACAATCAACTTTTAAATGTTTTAAATATCATGTATAGTATTGTCTAGAACATTATTCCAATGAGTCAATACACAAGCTATACATGTTAAGAAAATTATTCCACTTAACAATGTATTTAACAATGACATAAAATTTAAATGAGAGCTGTAGTCTTTTTATTTTCTGAAATACTGGTAGCATACTAAAATAAGTTAAGGATTTTTCTCCCATCCTTTTTCATTCCACAGGAGATAGAGCACCAACATGTCTATAAATGAATACAATCTTTTTCTTCAGAAGAACTTAAAGAGATTATATCAGTACTTTGCTATTCAGCAATGCCAGAAGCAACTGCATGGCTGCACTGTTAAACAGTAGGGACATGTTGTTCTTAACATTACACAGAAGATTAATTTTATTGACATTATATTCCATACTGAATATAACATCCTTGGGAACCTAGAATCAGACATACTCAACAGAGATATTATTAAATAAAGGTGAATATGACACATCCATATTCAACACAATATTGAGAATACCGTATGAACATTATAATGAGGGTAACATATATTACTGAAGGTAATCTTTCTATATTGTGGCTTACAGAAATAATAAAAAAAAAATCCTAGAAGGCAGACATAGCTGTTGCAATAAGTTCATCCTGCTATAGAATTGGAAATAAAATGCCTGAAATTTGGCTTTCTCAAACAGAAGAGACTTCAAGTGTAATAACTCTATGTTGGTAAAACACTGCATGGAAGTTAGTAACTCACCATCATTCTTTGGAAAGCTCTGGTCTATCTGAAGATGTTTTTCAAACATATAGGAGTTAAATATGGGACATTATTGTTGCAAGAAGTTTAATACATATATAAGAAGAATATTTATGCTCCCTACATAATTTTCTGCCACTGAATGGAACCGCAGTTGAAAATTGATACTTTAACAACTATAGCTGTGCCAAACTGACTGACAGAGGTGACATGGTAAATATAGCATCCACTGTATCTCTTGTATCTTAAGGCGTGCAGAAACTTGGATATATCTGACTTCTACCATCATAAGAAAAAAAAAGTCTCAATGTCATGCCAAACCAGTTGTATGTTCATGATAACTTCTAAATCTTTCAATAAACATAAGATTTTGTGACCTGTTATTCATCCTTAAGTACCAAAACTATCCTTATTTTCTTCGATTTCTTCAAAATCTAATCTTAAAAACATTATTTCTTAATTCAACATCATATATTACATTGAGAGAAGTAGTATCTCTTCATTATTATTTTCAAGATGCATTAGAGATGGCCCAGGAAAAATACATTATGCTTCATACACATTTAGAGAAAATGTGAGACTGACATATTCAGTGCTATGGCAGAAAGTGCTCAGATATGTGGAAATGGTGCTAACAGGTATACAAACATCCAAAAGAAGAAGGTTCTTCAGTTCAACACTATGATTAAGCTGCATGATTGCTTGTCCCAGCATTTTATAGCTTCTAAGACTTTATATAGGGAAGTCTAAAAAAGTGAAAGAAAAATAAAGCTTTTGAAGAGAACTGAAAGACACCTCTTCCAACTCTTCAGGAAATCACTGCAGAGCACTGTAGGTTGGAAGAGTAATTGATGAAGTTTCACTTTATGCTTTCCCTAGGCTTATACAGTTTCTGAAGCTTCTACATTTTGGCCACTGTTTAGAAACTTTCATCAGACTGTTTTTATGGCTCTCCTTATGTTCTTACTGAGATTTCCATCTTGTCTTTTTCCTGCTCCTGAGTGCTGGGCTCTAAATATATCATGGTTTCCATCTGTAAATCCATCTCAGCAGCTACTTCCCCAAGGCTTTTGAGAACTTATTGCCACTGTCCTTTTATCCATATACTAGCATAGTTAGGAGGTTTAAGCAGAGGCTTTCATCAGTGTCCTGCATTATTCATGGCCTAATTCTTGCAGTGGAACTTCTACCTCGTAATTTCTGGAGTGAGTCAAAACTTTCTAAGCAAAGCCTCTCTTAAGTACTCCCCTCCGTCCCTAAACTGAAAACTAGTAGGAGTCCACTGTCCAGCTTGAGGTGTAAAGAGAAATCTTGAAGCCCACTGCAGCTCTGTGGGTGCTCAGACACTGTATGAATGCTGAAGGTGGGAAGGTTCCAAATTCAGAGCTTGTCACAATGAGACAATCCTTAAATGTTAGGTCACTTTGAGTTTACTCATCAGTTCATTGTGCTCCCATAGCTGATACTGCCTTGTAATTTCAGTGCATCTTTTTGTTCTTTCTCATCTGCTTATTTTAAATTATTTTATTTTCTTATCAAACTGGGATTCTTCTGATAGACTAACTAAATTTAGCTAGGCTGTAACTAAGGACCAAAACTATTCTAATTGACTGTTCCAAAAAGGAAACGGACTGCTGGCTGAAGGAAATAAACCACCCAAGAATGTTTTTATAGTAATGCTGTTTTAGCCGTGGTCTGAATTCTGTCGCCTTTCCCAGTGTATATGCCCCTCTCAAAGCAAAGCTTTTTATATTCACGTCTTTCAGACTCAGTGTTTGCTCCAGATTCACTCATCAATGCCTTCTTTAGCTCGTTCCGCAAGCATTCAGTTGCTTTTCAACTTTTGTAATCCTACTATGTCCCGGATTGACTCTAACAGTTTTCCATAGGATAAAGAGTGCTTTCGTGAGAGCAGTCCTTTCTACTGTGTAGACATTTTGCTCCCAAGAGGAGTGTTTCTGATATATACATATATATTTGTGTGTGTGTATGTATATATAAAAATCTATTGTTCTGAATTTCTCTACCCAAATTAATTTAAAATAGCCCTATTGACCTACAGATTTTCTTGCTGATTGTAATAATTTATGGACTGGTAAACTGCTACAACCTCTGATTGTGCTTCTGTAAACTCTTTAAGCACGCTGTCTCCTTTTATATGTTTGGTGCTAGGCATGTGGAAAGGCCTCCAACAGATTCCTGAGTTACTGGTTGGCAAACTGGGTCATGCAGTTCTTCCAAGAACATAACCTTTGGATGCTTTGGAGACTTTGTATTGGGGTACAGATTACTCTAAAAGTGCCTCCAATTTTAAAGATTGCTATCCCTAAAGGAAAAGATGACTTTGGTGTTAGTGAGTTATCTCAAAACTGTTGGATATACAATAATAACCTATCAGAAAACAGCATCAATACATGGCAACCTACACATCATCAGATCTCAAGACAACATTTATCTAAGAACCAGATAAGCCTGAGGTTTCTTTGTCTTTAATTAAACTTAATTAGGTTGTCATTCTGAAGTTTCTTCATGAAGGAATGCTTGGAGACATTGGAATACTGGGTGGAATTTTCACTGAGTTGTTTTCAGAAGGAGAACTGCACTTAAAGCAGGTGGGCAAAACTATTTCAGGATACGTTCATTCCCACAGGGACTGTACTTAGATGCAGGGTGATTTTTAGGTTGTCTTGCATGTGCATATATCTTTGTGAACACACGCAAAAGCAAAACATATTGTTTCACTTGAAAATAAAGTCTCATAGAATTTCTTACTGTCTCAACATCTCTGTGGCTGATACAACTACTATTCTGATTATTAATCCTTTACCATTTAAGTGTTAATTTCTAATACTCGTGTCATACTCAGATGACTTTCATGTATATTCAAGAAAAGAATTTGCTTTTACACACCTGCTGATTGCCGTCTCTCAATAAACATCGTAACTTTTCCATTAGTGGGCCATAATATCTTTCCTTGATGGTGAAAGTCTTCTATTTGCTTAAAAATGAGGACAAAATTATGTGTATTTATAACTATGCATAATAAAAATTTTAACAGATAATCATGGAAATATAATGAAGAATTTTATTTTCTGGCAGTCCATATTTATGACTTGCTAAAATTACCAGTATTCTACTTATGTACATTTGTACAGCAATATGATAATTCAGTCATTGGGCATTTTAAGAAACAACTGCTGCTATTATCAGATGATAAATAATTAATGCAATAGACATTACTACCGACTGAATAGCATTAATCTGACAAAATAATTTTTAAGTAACTTATTTATGGTTTCCCTCTTTATGATTTTACTTATCTAAAATAAAGCCAACATTAGAAAACTACTTTCTGTAAGTTTTATCTGATTACATGAATAATTCAATCTGTTACACAGTAAATGTGAATGCTGGAAACTTTTAGTACAGCAATTCTAAAAGCCCAGAAGCCAAATAATACACACAGTGAAAATAGGAAAATTTTATACATTTGAAAAACTGCTTTTCTCAATGTTTCACAAGTAACCTCAGGATTGTCAATGATAAAATCTTCATGTTCCAATGATGAACTACATGATATAATGATAAGTAATTTGTATTGCCATCTTTTTTGGTAATATGCTTAGAAAATAAATAGGTAAAAATCCCTGAAATTGCTGTTTGAAGTCCAGCATAAAAATTACAAGTGTTTTCTATTCTGAAAAATAATGAAGAATAGTTCCATATTGAATGACCTTAATTTTTTTTTTTTTTCCCCAGAAGTTTTTGGCACAGATCTGGACTGAATAAAGAAGAATGAAAGGAAAGGAGTTGATCACAGACAACCTCTAGGATTTTCTTGTTAATTTCTCCTTTTTACTCAGTGAAATCTTCCTATCACTTTTTTTCCCTTTTCACTTTAGTTTTGAAAGAGCCTTTGACAACTTACCCCTTTAATGACTAAGTACAAACTCTGTGCAATTAGCTATCTGCTATTATATAGAAGGATTCTCTGCCCTTTCTTTTTGTGTCTATTTTGAGCATCACACTTTTTCAGAAGTACAAATAAAATTATGTGTATGTTGGAGAAAGTCTGATATGGAAAACAGTTTCAGCAATTAACAGGATAAATGTAAGGTTGCAGTTTAAAACAAACAAACGAAAAAATTCATCTGATCAAGGTACCAACCATTTCTAGAAGATACTTTAGTCCATGCAATGTTACAGTTAAAATAAATAAAAAGAGAATGGTCTGTGTTGTTTCACACCATGACATTATTCTGTAACCAGACTCAGTATTTGGAAATTATCTTACACTACAAATGAGTAAATATTCTAACCGTAGGAAGAGAAAACTACTTTGCCTTGCCGTTTCCTTCAGTGGGAGCTGCTCATTTCAGCACATTTGAAAGTAAGGTCATACTCTTATGAATTTGACTATATTGCACATCATAACCTTAAGCTTCAAGCTTTAAGCTTCAGATTTGCTCTATTTTCAGGGGGGATCCTAGGGTCACAGCTTATCCAAACTCAATCATTTTCTCATTTTCTCTCTACTCTTAAGTCTGTACTCACAGCTACTGTCTATGTCCAAGTTTAGATTACCATTTGCACGATGCTGCAAAAAATCATCTCTTCAGCAGGGTAAGTCTAATTGCAGCTTCAGTATTAAAAAATATATATATATCTGTAACTGTATCTGTTACTCATTCCCACAACTCTTCTCTCCTCCGCTGCCTCATTTAACGTACAACTCTTCCTTTTGTTTGGAGCTTCATATTTTCAAATTATGTATTTGAATGATGAAATATCACAAGCAATTTCACACACTGTTTCATTGCATTCATTTTCATTATTGTTTTTACTAGCAAATAGTAATGTAGTTTCCAATTAGGGTTTTTCTTTTGGAAATCTATTAGGTCTGTAACTGCTGCTAAAATAGCAGATAAGGCTATTTGATTTATGACTCATACTACTGGAGTCTATTATTCTTCAACTTATTTTTTAAAAAAGTTAAATATGGTATTGATGGATGATGACCATAATATAACTATGAAACTATCTTTTGAAAATCAAGGAATGGTTGGATGAGAAATGATCCATGTTACTAAGTGGAGCAAAACCATCTTTGCCAACAGACTGGCCAAGCTGTTAATTAGAGCTTTGAAGTAGGAATAATGAGGGAGGGAGACAATGAGTAACTATCAGGTAAGGAAGTGGTGGACCGAGTATGAGATGATGTGAACATAAAGGACCTAGTAATCAGCAAAAATGGACTGAAGTGGGGTTACCCCAAGTGTAACCATATAATTAAGTGCTTGTCAGACAGCATTATGGGGAAAGCTCCCATATTCTTCCTGGGAAATCAGCATGACTGGTCTGTACACTAATATATGCATCATGGAGAACACACAGGAGGAATTTGAAGTCTGTGTGCAGTTACAGAGTATGATCTCATTGGGATCACAGAGATATGGTGGGGTAGCTCACATGACTAGGGTGCTGCAACACATGGATATAGGCTCTTTAGGAAAAAGAGACAGGGTAGGTGAGGAGGTACAGTTTAGGTGGGAGAGCAGTGGGAATGCCTGGAGATGGCTGATGAGACAGATGAGAGTTTATGGGTCAGGATTAGAGGACAGACCAACATGGACAATATTATGATGACTGTCTGCTACAGACTCCTTGATCAGGAAGATGTAGGCGAGGCCTTCTTTTCACAACTGGAAGAAGCCTCATGTTCGCAGGCCCTGGTCCTCTTGAGGGACTCAGCTTGTGCTGAGGTACCACCCTAAAGTCTGCTAGAGGGATAGCAGAGCACCAGCAATCCAGGAGATTACTGGAGTGCAATGATGCTAACTTCAAAACACAGGTGGCAGAGAATCGAGTTATTTTGCAGGACCTCATAATTTTGAATAAGGAAGGATTAGTTTGGGATGTGATGGTCTGGAGCAGCCTTAGCTGCAGTGATCATGAGACAGTGAAGTTCGGGATCCTGAGAGGAGGGAACAAGGCAAAAAGCACATTCACAACTCTGGACTTCAGAAAAGCAGAGTTATGCCTGTTCAGGGCCTACATTTGGGTTGGAAGAATCCCATGGGAGACAGTCCTGGAGAGAAGAGGGGTCCAGGAGAGGTGGTTGGTTTTCCTCCAAGTTCAAGAACGGCTCATTTCAACAATCAGAAAATCAAGCAAAGGTGGCAGGAGACCTGCATGGATGAAAAGAAGCTCCTGGTAGAACCCAAATATGAAAAGGAAGAATACAAGAGGTGGAAGCAGGGACACAAGAGGAAAACTAGGGAAGATGTTGGTAACTCCTAAATGGGGCTAGGGACCTGATGATAAAGGATATCAAAAGGGCAGAGGTACTCAATGGCTTCTTTACCTTGGTCGTTTCTGGTATAACCTGCCCTGAGGAATCTCAGACCCTGAGACAAGAGAAAATATCCAGACTAAGGAACACTTAGCCTTGGTGGAGAAAAATCAAGGTCAGGGAATATTTAAACAAACTGGGCATATACAAGTCAGAATCATAGAATAGTTTGGGTTGGAAGGGACCTTAAAGATCATCTAGTACCAAACCCCCCTGCCACAGGCAGGGACACCTACCACTGGACCAGGTTGCTCAAAGTCCCATCCAACTTGGCCTTGAACACTTCCAGGGTTGGGACATCCACAACTTCCCTAGGCAATTTGTTCCAGTGCCTCACCACCCTCACAGTAAAGTATTTCTTCCTAACAGCTAATCTAAATGTACCCTCTCTTCCAGTTTGAAGCCATTTCCCCTCATCCTATCACTACATGCCCTTGTAAAAAGTCCTGTAGGTCCCCTTTACGTACTGAAAGACTGCTATAAGTACTCCCCAGAGCCGTCTCTTCTCCAGGCTGAACAACCCCAACTCTCTCAGCCTGTCTTCATAGGAGAGGTGCTTCAACCCTTTAATCATCTTTGTGGCTCTCCTCTGGACTTTCTCCAACAGGTCCATGTCCTTTTGATTTTGGGGGCCCCAGGGCTTGATCCAGTACTCAAGGTGGGGTCTCGCGAGAGTGGAGTAGAGGGGCTGAACCACCACCTCCCTTGACCTGCTGGCCACTCTTCTTCTGATGCAGCCCAGGATGCAGTTGGCTTTCTGGGCTGCAAGCATACATTGCTGGCTCATGTTGAGCTTCTCATCAACCAACACCCCCAAGTCCTTCTCCACAGGTCTTCTCTTAATCCGTTCTCCGCCCAGCCTGTATTTGTGCATGGGATTGCCTCGACGCACATGCAGGACCTTGCAGTTGGCCTTGTTGAACTTCATGAGGTTTGCACAGGCCCACTTTTCAAGCCTGTCAAGGTCCCTCTAGATGGCATCCCTCCCCTCCAGTGTGTCCATCCACTCCACTGAGCTTGGTGTTGTCAGAAAACTTGCTGAGGATACACCCAATTCCACTGTCCATGTTACCAACAAAGATGTTAGACAGCATGGTCTCAATACCGATCCCTGAGGAATACCAGTCATCACTGGTCTCCACTTGGACATTGAGCTGTTGACCGCAACTCTTTGAGTGTGATCATCCAGCCAATTCCTTATCCACCAAGTGGTCTATCTGATCAGATCCATGTCCCTCCAATTTAAAGGCCAGGATTTCATGCTGGACAGTGTCAAATGCCTTGCACAAATGTGGATAGATGACATTAGTTGCTGTTCCCTTATCCACGAACATTGTCCATGAGCTCTGATGGGATACACCCAGGAGTCCTGAGGGAGCTGGTTGATGTCATTGGGAGGCCACTCTTATTTATCTTTGAAAAGCCATAGTGTTCATGGGCGGTTTCAAAGGGCTGGAAGAAGCCTGCTGCAATGAGAGAACTTGTTTGGTGGATGAGGGTGGAACAGTAGATGCTACTCATCGCAACTTCAGTAACACTTTGGGCACTGTCGTAACACCCTCATTAACAAATCAACAAAGTACCCACTAGGTAACTGGATAGTGGTATGGACTGGAAGCTGCCCAAATTGCCAGTCTGAGAAGGGTTCTGATCAGTGACATGAAGTCCAGTTGGAGGCCAGTCACTGGTGGAGTACTCCAGGGATCAGTCCTGTGGCCAATACCTGTCAACATCTTCATTTATGACCTAGATGACAGAAAAGTTCACAGCAAAATCACAGATGATAGAAAAATGGAACAAATGGCTGATATACCGGATGGGTTTGCTGCCCATTCTGAGAGATCACATCAGGGTAGAGAAATGGGCTAATAACAATATTACACAGTTTAAAAGAGGGAAATGTAAAAACCTACACCTGGGGAGGAATAACCCCCAGGCACCAGAACTGGCTGGAGGGTGACCAGCTGGAAGTCAGCTTGGCAGAAAAAGACCTGGGGGGTCCTCACTGGGGGACATCACTGACTATGAAGCAGCAGTGTGTCCTCGCAGCAAAGATGACCACAACTGCCTCTGGGGCTGCATTAGGCAGAGCTTTTCCAGCAGCTTGTGGGAGGCAATCCTTCCTCTCTGCTCAGCACTGATGAGGTTACATCTGGAATAGTGTTGAGATCTAGGCTCCCCAGTATGAGAGACATAGACATACCGGGGAGGGTCCAGCAGAGGTCCACGAAGATGTTTAAGGGTTTGTAGCATCTGTCATAAAAGGTGAGGCTGAGAAAGCTGGAATTGTTCAATCCAGAGGAGAAAATGTTGAGGGGGATTTTACCCATGTATGTAAATACCTGATGGGAGGGTGGCAGTGCAGAAGTAGCCGCACTCTTCTCAGTGGTTCCCAGTGTCAAGACAGGAGACAATCAGCACAAGCTGAAACACAGGAAATTCCATTTAAACACAAGAAGTTTTGGTTTGGGTTGGGCTTTTTAGTTTGTGAGGGTGTTTGAACGTGGAAACAGGTTGTTCAGAGAGGCTGTGGAGTCTCTGTTCAATGGAAGGGTTAGTCTAGATGATATTCAGAGGTGCCTTTCAAACTCAGCTCTTCTAGGATTCTGTGACATAGATGATACTTTTCAGTATTAACTAAACTCATCATTTAAAAGACTTCATATGTCTATGAAATTAGACAAATCAGAAATATGACATCAAAATTATGCCAAGATATTAAAAAAACCCTCAAATTTTCTGAGATTCTTTTAACTTTCAATTGGATTAACAGGTAATTTGCTAGGAAGTCCTTTATGTTTTCCCTTCCAGTATAAAGCCAATGTCATTAATGAACCCACTACCATAACATACACCCCTGAAAATTACTTTTGTAGTTAGTGTTCCAATTTGACAGCTATCAAGTGTCATGTTTTTAATTTAAATATAGGGAGACATAGAGACTGCACCAAGCTGTAGGTAAGTGTAATTTTCCATAGCTATATGGCCCTCATAGAGTTAGGCTAATCAGTACTTTCAGAGAGCCTGTCTTTTTTTTCTTTTTCACAACCAGTACTTTTTTTCCTGCATTGTCATTCAACTGTCATTCAGTCTCCTAATATAACCTAACCTTTCAAAGTTCTCTGAATGAACTAATTCAGTTGACGATCAAAGCATCTTATTGTCATGTATTGCTGTATCAAATTGATTTTCATTAGGTAATGTTTACAAGCACCATAGCATCACCTGAAGTTCTTATTACAACAGAAGACTTATTAAAATTAAGGGTTACTCAGTGGCACATGAGAAACTTTAAGTTCTAAAACAAGTATGTTAACATTATTTATTCAAAATGGATACTCTTTTAGCCCAATCCTTTAATTTCAATTTCACATACATTTTGGCAGGATACCAAAGTTATTTGAATTCAACAGAAGACTTACATTCACTATGACTGATAATGATTCAAAATGCAAATTATTCATCCTGAATAGCACAGAGTACCCCTAATCCTTAGTACTTTAATGAAATTTAACAATGTTATATGTTGGTTCTGTTTGTTTGTTGTTTTTTTTTTGTCTTCCAGAATGCAAGAGTTTTATTAACCCAATGTTTTAGTACAAATTTTCTGCAAATCTACAGGTGGACAACATAAGAACTGGTTCAAAGCTTTAACTATCAATACAAGTAAGATCAGGTTCTTTTCTGTAAATCTGCAATTTCCAACACATCTAGGAAAGAGTTCTTCAAAACAAGAAAAACACAGAGTGGTGCCCTTAATGATCAGTGTAATATAAAAGGGTATGCCAGATACTTTTGGGTTAGAGTTCCAAACTTCAAAATATTTGAGTTAAACTTGATTTTTTTTCCCCCTTTTTTAATTGAATTGATAATTTTTCCTCTTTTCACTTGATTTTTGTATATATTTTGGTTCTTGTGTGAGCTGACATAGGCAGGATGCAGGAATAACCACAAAGCCATGGATGAAAAGCAAAGAATAAATTTAATCTCGACACCTCAAAGACCGGGGAATCTCCGAAGCAGTGCCCAGACAGAGGCACGCAAGTCGGGGATGCACGAACTGCAGACCAAAAGAGTCCTTGATAGTGAAAGAGTCCTTGTTAGGGAGAGAGTGAGTGCCCAAACCTGCTGTTCTCGCCTGTATATCAGGCATAGTTTTCCACTGTGCTTTGATCTTCTCCAACAGCAGGGCAGAAATCTCAGGCCTGTTCGATAAGGTGCCTCTGAGTCCATCACAGGACTATGTTATCTAAATGCAGATGTTCTACTTGTTGAGCACATAAGACTAAATGATGATTAGTGTGATAAATGTGTTTTCTGACACACCAGGTGCAGGTCACTTGAGTGTATTTACAATCCTCCTCACCAATCTTCTGTTCCTTTCCCACAGTTCTCAACAGGGATCACCCAAGAATATTCATTGTATATCTCAGAAAGGCACAGAACTGAGTTTTCTGTACATTTTGTTTTAATTTTATTTCTCAGAGCAGGCCTTATCAGTGCTCTTAATGCATTTGTTCAGTTGTAGGGAAATGGGGGATAAGGAAAGGTAAAAGTGAGACTGGAATGGAGACCTTGACTCAATTTGTCTTGCAACTAGAGGAATGAAAAATGTTTTTGTGATGCCACTTAATGAGGGTTACTTACCTTACTGTGCGTTGCTCTGTACTTTGCTTGCAACAACATCTGTAGATTCATCTTTCTGGATTCAGATGTAGACAAACTAGACTGAAAATAAACAGGAATCAAAATAGAGAAGATAGAAATATACTGATAAACAGCTGTTGTGTTTTTTTTTTTCCCTTTTCTTTTAAGATCAGCTTGTAGTTAGACTTAATAAGCAGCATATGCCTGTTGATACAATAGTAAAAGTAGTCCAGATTTCTATCTGGCATTGCTATTGATTAACTTGCAGAAAGCTGAAAGCTGTTCAGCTCTAAAGATTTGATTCAACCCTGCTTGTAGATATGTATAATAAGAAAGCTGGAAAGAAACAGAATTGCACTACCTTACCAAAAAAAAAAAAAAAAAAAGAAAGAGTGAATGTTGGTCATTGATATTCTAAATATGTCAAGATCCTGCTTTCCAGGATGAAGTTAAATTGCAGTGCTCAAGACCCAGACAGGAGTTAGGTGTACTTTCAAAATGTGTGGATGACTTGCATCTTAGGATATTTAAAAGCTCATCCCAGGAGAAATTTCTACCATTCACATTTATTACTATGAAGTCTTAGAAAACTGATGAAACTGAAGGGGTAGGAATGACAGAGTATTTCAAAAGGGTGGGACAGAAACAGTGTATCTGTCAATTTTAAGTCAGTAACTTTGATGCTAATCACACACAAAAAATCAAATAAAATATAATGCACTGTATAAAAAATTAATGAGTAGTTTCATCATGAATGTCAATCGCACCATTCTGTATAACACTGCTCTTACCCAGTACATATATAAAAAATAATACTTAAGGGATGTTAGTGCATGTATACCTAAGCTTTATGCTTTAGATAATAATTTGGTTTGCTTAATTAGTTTAAATATCAAAATTGGTTTGATACCCACAGAAAAGTGTAAAAAGAAGCTCAGAAACTAGTTGAAGATGGTGAATCATCTGTGAATTACTAGTGGCAGGGGTAGTTCTTATGGTGGAGACTGGTATCCATTCCTGCTGGAACTTCATCAAAGGTTACCTCAATTGAGTCCTTCTGTCTTTCTCTTTTGCTAAGCAGAGACTGCAGCAAGTAGATGGAAAAGCAGGGGAAATTGTTAGTGAAAGGCCAGTGCCAAAGGCACAACATGCATAAGAAATCCACTTTGTTCTAAGCGCAACATCAAGTTAAAAATCAGAGCTCTTCTCTGAGTAGTGGGATCACATACAGGTCTGAGTTGTGCTAAAGATATTCAGTACATTTTTAGTGGCCAAGAAGAAGGTAAAATCTCAGAATAATTCAGCTTGAAGAGGATTTCTCAAGGCCAGCTAGCCCAATCACTGGATCCTGAGTAAAAGCTTCACACAATCACAGGAAAAACAAAACAAAACAAAACAAAAGCTAATGCATATGTTGATCACTATGAGTACAAATAGCATCAAGTAGCAAGAGGGAAGAGGTATTCCCTTGATAAACCAGTCAGATTGTTAGTGGAGTAATATCTCTAATTTAGATTCCCACCCTTCAGAAATGACGTTGAAAAAGTAGCTCACTTGAGAGCAATTACAAGGCCTGGAGAACCAAAAATGTAAAATACCTGAAGAGTTTGCCATAAGTTTTAAAAAACGCAGCTATGTTATTTAGTTTACAGATGGTTATAAAGTAACTATTTTGTGTTCTGAAATATAAGCCATAAAACATGAGTATAAAACCCATTTCTGAAAACACAATTATTTGAAATTTAGAAGAAAGAGATACAAAAATCATTGGGTAGATATTGAGACAAAATGTAAGAGATTAACTACTGGAAAAAGTAAACCAGGAACTCATTCATGGAAGTGAAAGTTTTCCATGTCTCCAGACTAACAGAACACTTTTCTTAATAAAGTATGCTATTTGTCACTATACGGTGTTTACCTAGGGTCACTCTTATGTGAGTGTCACAAATGACATTAAGTTTGATGACTGTAATGTCAAAAGCTCGACAAAATCTGAAATACCAGTTCCATGGGAAATGTCAGGTAGAGATGTGATTTTCATCCAGCATCAGAAAAAAACCCTTCAAAATAAGAGCTTTGAGACTTTTATTTTATGGGGTAATCAAAATGCTTCCTTTAATTATAGGTAATGAAAAAGCAACATTTAAAAGAAATTCTGTCAGATTCAAGAATCAACTTTTTTTTTTCTTTTTTAAATTACTGAAACTCTCAACTACTTTGTCATAAAACTGAACTGTCAAAATAGTTATTTTTTCAAGATGTATGTGATGTTTTTGCAGTGTGGCATTTTCAGCTATTTTTTAGCCTTTTCTGGATATCAGTAATAACATTTTGGGTTTTGGTTTGACTATGGGATTAAATATTATTTAATTATTATTAAAGTAAATTATTTTCAAATATTAAATATATTGAGTATTATTAAGATTTTTAGACTGCAATTCTTTGTATTTAAAATTCTATTTTTCCATGTAAAAATGAAAACATGTATACAGAAATTTAGGTACATTGGCTATAACTAAATGCAATACTAGCCTCACAGAATTCCAACATCAATTTGGCTATCTTCATACATAATTAGCATTAATTTAGTTTGTTTGTGTTTTTTTAGAAAATAACTTTGCATTTGTTTGTGTTATTTCTAATGTTCTGTCCATCATATCTTGGGATCAGTTTGAGAAAGATTTAATATATGTTATTCATCTTAGCAAAAATAGAATTTATAATTATTTTTTCTCATGACCAGGCGGTTTTATGTTACAGCAAACATACTATAATAAATATATAATGTTTTTTCTTGTCTACTCACCACTTCTAGTTTAACCAGTCAAGATGTCATATGACAGAAGATTCAAGCTTCAAGTTTATTATTGTTAGACTTGTTTTCTACAAAAAGTTAGCTTTGCTATAAAATTTTCCCCAAATGCATTTGCTATTCCTGAAGAAAACTCAACACTTAAAGGCTAAAATAAACTAGTCCTGGATTGGTTTACACAAGTGCAACACAGTTTTTGGTGGTGTACTTTGTATCATAGAATCATAGAATCATTTCGGTTGGAAGGGAGCTTGAAGACCGTATAGTTCCAAACCCCCGTGCCATGGGCATGGACACCTCCCACTAGATCAGGTTGCTCAAAGCCCCAAACAACCTGGCCTTGCACATGTCCAGGGACAGGGCACCACCACTTTTCAGGGCAACCTGTTCCAGTGCTTCACCACCCTCAGAGTGAAAAATTTCTTCCTAACATGTAATCTAAATCTACCCTCTTCCAGTTTGAAGCCATTTCCCCTTGTCCTATCACTACACTCCCTGTTAAAAAGTCCCTCTCTGGCTTTCTTGTAGGTGCCCTTCAGATGCTGGAAAGCTGCTATAAGGACTCCCCAGAGTCTTCTCTTCTCCAGGCTGAACAACCCCAACTCTCTAAGCCTGTCCTCATAGGAGAGGTGCTCCAGCCCCCTGGTCATCTTTGCGGTCCTCCTCTGGACTTGCTCCAACAGGCCCATATCTTTCCTATGTTGGGGGCTCCAGAGCTGGACGCAGTATTCTAGGTGGGGTCTCATGAGAGCAGAACAGAGGGGCAGAATCACCTCTCTCAACCCACTAGCCACACTTCTTTTGATACAGCTGAGGATAGAGTTGACCTTCTGGGCTGTGAGCGCACATTGCTGGCTTATGTTGAGCTTCTCATCAACCAACACCCCCAAGTCCTTCTCCACAGGGCTGCTTTCAATCCATTCTCTACCCAGCCTGTATTTGTGCTTTTGATTGCCCCAACCCACGTGCAGGACCTTGCAGTTGGCCTTGTTGAACTTCATGAGGTTTGCACAGGCCCACTTTTCAAGCCCAAGGTCCCTCTAGGTGGCATCCTTCCCCTCTAGTGTGTCAGCTGCTCCACTGAGCTTGGTGTCGTCGGAAAACTTGCTGAGGGTGCACTTAATCCCAACATCCTTGTCGCCAACAAAGATGGTGGTGGTCCCAGTACTGATTCCTGAGGAGCACCACTCGTAACTGATCTCTACTTGGACATTGAGCTGTTGACTACAACTCTTTGGGTGCAACCGTCCAGTCAGTTCCTTATCCACGGAGTGGTCTATTGGTCAAATCCATGTCTCTCCATATATATACCAATTGTGGATTGCAATAATTTAGTTCTAAGAAGTAAAGCAAGAACTTAAAGAAAGAGGAATTGGATTCTTTTGGCACATTTTATTTCAAAGTTAATCTCAATTTTGTACTGTTACATGAAATTGAGAGGAAAACAAACTAAAAATATTACAGAACCGCAAAAATCTTTCTGCTTTAATATAATTTCAAAATAAATTTATAAATTTATCCAGCTTCTGGTTAAACAATGTGGTGACCCATAAGGTTTTGGTATCTTGAACATCTCTGCTAAACTTACCACTTTCCTGCTGAAATAACTTGTTGCTTCCAAAATATTCTCCCTGTTTACAGACATGATGTGCTACTAGTTTCATCTAAGTATTAATTATATATCCATTAAATCCCACATAGTTCATTATTATCAAATGGCGTGTCATTATGATGCTTCAAAATGTTATCAATGTTACAATTTCACACTTGGAGATTAATGCACAAAATTAAAGAAAAAAACACCACTTTCTTGGTTTTATACAAAACCCACACTGCATCTGTATTAAAATACTCAGTGTAAATGCTGTAAAAATAAACCGCCTGTATTTTTTTCCTTTTTTAAAACACAGTCTGATGGATGGAATTTCTTCTCAGAAAAAAAAGTTAAGGGAGAACAACAAAAAAAGAAAGCACCACATAAGATGACAGTTTATTGTTACAAAACAGTGTCTGATAAATAATTTTAGTTAAGGAAGGATTATTTGCAGATTAATTAAAGAATTATTATTTGGCTTCTGTTACTATCTGCAGACATCCAAATTATTTGCAGATAAATTACATATTAGAAAGGCAAACCTTACCTCTTAGAAATACGTGTCAGACAAACTTTCTCATTATTCACCATCAAAAACTGGATATCCTAATGTGGTGAGATATCAGGTTGCAATATCTCTATGAAGACCAACATTTCATATAAGGATAGCATTAATTGAAATGCAGTTTTATACAATTCAGAGTTCACCAGACTGTAGTATAGTCAACAGAGAGGTGTGCGTCTTTTTAATTTGTTTTTATCTTTTATAAGGATTCAACATTTCACAGTTATTTAAAATGAATTATTAGCAGAATTACGTATAAAATTTTTTATAGTCCTGATTCAGCAGATATGATAGTTATATGTTGAATCATGTCTGAATAAATATTGCAAAAGCAGCAGTGTCACATAGGGTATGATGTGGTTTAAGGAAATGTGTTGTTTGTCATAATATGTGAAAAGGAAGAAAAACAGCTTGGCTTTGAAAACACAGGATCAATTTGAAATAAATGCATATATATTGCTATTTGTAAATTGAACACATTCTGTGTTGTATCACTGTAAAAAATAGAAGCACAGAATACTGTAAGACCATCTTCAAATCCAGCTTTTACAGTAAAACTGCATTAATAATATATTCAATTACAGTGATGTGTGGGTTATCCAACATACTATGGCAGGTTTTATCAACCTCTGAGACAGACTATATATTATGAAGCCTGTGGTCACCTATTCAGTGAAAGGGAAAGGGCACATTGAAGAAAGAAAGAAACAAGCAAATAAAGTTAAAGGATTTTTAAGAGAACAAAGCCAAATAATAATAAAAAAGATTTACACTAGACACGGAAACAAAAGGTCAAAGGGTTTGCAAGGCCAGCGTGTCTATATGCGCTAAGATGACTTTCAGTCTTCTCAGTCTGGAACACTTAATTAATTTTCTATTTGTTATTCTATTGGCAACCAAGTTCCTACACCATGCATTTGTCAGTATTGAATTGCATTTACTTGATGTCAGAAAACCATATATAAAGGACTTCTACTATTTTTTTGTTGTTGTTGTTTGCCACAGGTCTGAACCTTGGAGTGTGAAGGGAATATGATAACAAGTATAGATATATTTTAAAGCTTCATCAAAGTGAGGAATATTGCCTTTTAAATCATTAAGGAGTGATTTATGTGTGGGATTTCTGGAAACTTGGTTTGTTGGATCTTATTTGCTTTCTTGTACAACTTCATCGTTTCTAAAATTTCTGCAAAAAATAAAGGACTACCTGTAAAGCAGATATCCTTAACTTTCTAAGAGGTCCTTTTGCCTCAGAAGATTCTATCTATACAAAGTATTACTTTCTATTATTACCATGTTATTGAGATTTAGTGGAAAATGTTTTTAGTTCTGGATTTGAAAAACAGCAGGGATTTATACGGTTCCAAAGACTGCCACGTTGCCAGATATCATCTTCTGTGAACATGTTTGGTAACAGGTCTAATAATAAGCTAGTCTGTTATAAAGAAGAATCAAAAGACAATGAGTAAAATCCCGCCCTCACCGCTGTCAAGAAGAATTTTGTTGCTGTCTTCAGCAGACTCAAGTTTTTCACCCAATTACTTTTTTTCGTAGGAAAAAAGACCGCATTTTTTATTACTGAATGACAAGATGTTTGTTTATAGTGTGTAGAGCTTAGGCTTCTGTTTCAGCCCATGGTTAGAAATGATCAAAACTGTCAGAGAAGAGAAAACTATAATAAAATAAAAGTCTATACCTTCAGCCACTAAATCTACCCAATATTCAGGAACCAAGGTAATTTAACGTACATGGAGTTACTCCGATTAGACTACTGCCTGTACTGGAGCTAATTCAAGTGTGTCCATGTACCACTCAAGGTAGAGGTGATGTCAAAGAGCTTGGCATAGCATTTAATACCAAGTAGCTTCATCTGGATATGCTGCAGTACCCTCTATCTTCCAATGAAACTTGATATGCAGAAAATGCAGAGAAACAAGTAAACTCCTGTTTTCTCTTTGGTTATAAGAAATATGTCAGCAGCTGTCATATACACCATCCACTGCAAATTCCAGCTTCCAGTTTAATAAGCTCATTAGTGATTAGCTCAGAAGTTGATTATTCTCTTGTAAAATAGGTGGAATCAATTGTGTAATTGGGATGCTTGAGTTGAGGTAGCCATCAAACAGAAGTACCACAATCCTCAAAGGATTACATGACAGTAGAGGAAAACACTGTTTTAAAATTAAACTGACTCCTTTAATCTTCACTAAACAGCACCAGTACTTCAGGTGCTCTGAGAATATCTAAGCAGACAGTTTAATGAATTAGGTCTAACAAATCTTTATGATAGTAAGTTGCATCCATTCTATCAGAAGATTTCCAGATAGCTTTTCCTCTGTAGTTCCCAAGCTTTGGTGTTTTCTAAGAATGATTTTTTTTTTTTTTTTGCTACCTAAATGTATGGAAGGCTAGGAATATTGATTTTAATAACCATAATATTTGAAAGTATGCCCACGTTCAATTTCCTAAACTCATATTCCCTATCAAGACTGAGCAGACAGCAAAAATGTAATTATGTTTTTAGGAGTGATAGAAATACTTAATGAAACCTTGATTTAGTTTTTACTGAAATTATTGCAACTTTTTTATTGCAAATAATCGGTAATGTGTTCAGTAGACAAATTTATGCAAGTGTATACATACACAGAATGTACATATGAATCATAGAATCAAAGAGTAGTTTGGGTTGTGAGGGTCCTTTAAATATCATCTAGTTCCAACCCCCTGCCATTGGCAGGGACGTTCACCACCAGATCGGGTTGCTCAAACCCTAGTCCAACCTGTCCTTGAACAGTTCCAATGATTGGGGATCCACAACTTATATGGGTGACCTGTCCCAGTGTCTCACCATCCTCATTGTAAAAAATGTTCTACCTATATGCAATCTAAATCTACCTTCTTTTGGTTTAAAAACATTGTTCCTTGTCCTGTCACATCAGGCCTTGGTAAAAGTCTCTCTCCAACTTTCTTATAAGCCCTCTTTATATATTGAGAGGCTACAATAAGGTCTCCCCAGAGACTTCTCTTCTCCAGGCTGAACAACTCCAATTGTCCCAGCCTTTCTTCATAGGAGAGCTGTTCCAGCTCTCTGATCATTTTCATGGCTCTCTTCTGGACATGCTCTACCAGGTCCATATCTTTCTGTTACTGGGTACCCCAGAGCTGGACCTGCACAATATATAAAAATACATGGAAATAAATGTACACCAAAGAAAGAATTTGTGTTATATATCTATATCTATCTACATCTATATCCATATCCATATCTATATCTATATCTACATCTACATCTACATCTACATCTACATCTATATCTATATCTATATCTATATCTGTATCTATATCTGTATCTGTATCTATATCTGTATCTATATCTATGTCTATGTCTATGTCTATGTCTATTATATGTAATAAAAATAAACATAATATGTTTTCTTCATGATTATGATATTTGAAGAAAATCTTCTGTGCTTGGATCTGGGACTAAATACGGTAAATAAAATACTAAGTTAAACAGGCATACAACTAAAACATAAGAAGTAAACACCTCTCCCCCTTATATTTAGTACAAAAAGTAAAAAACCGTAATAGCATTTTTAATGTTCATTAGGTTGGAGAAGGTTTTAAAGTGTCCATTTCACCTCTATTCTCATTAGTTCAAGAGATGTCACTAGGTTATTAATTCATCAGATATCACTATTTCTCAGACTGGCTGGGTAGTATTTTCTTCATTCCTCCACACCCCTTGTCATAGAAAATATATGCAATACTTTCATAAGAAATATTTACATTGATAGCAATGTTTGTATAGAATAGGGTCCTGAAGCCCACATCCTCAAAGGTGATTAGGTACCTAACTTCCACAGAAGCACATAATACCCACTGAAATCAGTTGTGGTTTCTCACAGTAGATACTATAAATGTATGGGATTGTAAAGAACTATGGATTTATCTATTTCTGTCATAAATTAATCTCCACATAACAATTATTTAGATTTAAGCTCCTGTATGAAATGTAGAGTTTCTTTATTTTTCCCTAAAATAAAGCTAATATATGTAAGAAGTTTGTGATTCACACTGCAAGTGGTGTTTTCTAGAAGTTCTTATCATTAGTACTAAAAATGCTTTACCATCTGTCTCCTTCTCTTCACTCATTTGTTTTGCTGTCTGGAGTCATGTTATTTACTTATTGAAGTAAGAAAGAAAGTAAGCATAAGGAATGCAGATATCCTTATTTCAGCAAACACTCTCCACCTTCTGCCTCCTGTCCACTGAGTAAGCTTCTTTTGCATGAAATCACATGCTTTGATGATGCATACCATCAGTAAAGACAGATTTAATATAACTGAAACACCAGATTGCATCTCCTGTCAAATAATTTACTAACTAGTACGTGAAAAGTCTTAATTTTCCATTTGTCCAATTTCAATGTACTAGGGGGTTGGGGAGAGGACCCCCCCCCCCCAAAAAAAAAAAAAAAAATCAACAACAAAAAACCACCCATAGTTTTCTGTTTTTTCCATTTGATTGTTTGTCCTGCTGTCATGGATACCTCTCTTCACAATCATGTTGGGCTTCTTCCTCTTCATAGGTCCTTTAATAACATCTATATGAAAACTACTGCAAGTTCTTTCAGGGATAAAAAAAATGTTGCAAGCACAGAAAAGCAATACATAGGTACAGTAGATACTAAGTTGTAGCTTGAGCAACTTAGGAAATTAACTGAACCAAATAATAAATGCATAGATTTGTAGGTAAAAAAAAAAAAAAAGCATTCTGCTGTCTGGTAAGATTTCTTGCATTATATGAATACTAAAACTGATTGTAGTGCACTCTAAACCATCCAGCTAGTATTGTCTGGCTAAATTAGAATAGATAATTTTAGAAAGCCATACTAATTCAAGCATTCAAAGTGACTAAGTATACACCTTACATCTAGGTTAAGGTTAATCACATTGTTAAAAAAAACAAACCCCGTACTTTTCTTCCAGTGTTGATTTTTTTTTTCCTAGGTAAAAACACCCTGCTTAGGATGAGTGCAATGGAAAAATATGATGGATGTATTAAGCTTTTTGTTGTACATGGTTTATCAGTATGTTATTATTGCTAGTAGCAGAAAGAATATGATACAAACCTGTAAGAGTGAGTCCTCCCTTTGGCTTCATTGAGGTTTGTAAGCTCAGGTATGCACAGCAGCAAAAACACTGGTAGTTTAAGACCTGAAATTACTCTTTAGTTACAGGCTTCTTACATGGCATTGCAAAAGAACCATTATGGATGCTAAAATATGTAAAAATAAAAATGTATGCATGTATACACACACAGAGAAACACACACACGCACACAAAGATGAGTTGCAAATTGTCAGGAAATAGGGTGAACTTTTTCAGCATAACATAGGTTACTTCTGAGATATATATGTAGAATTTACGGGTCCTTAATCAGAATATTCACAAATGTCTTTAATGCCTGTTTAATATCTCATTGAAATTGAAGCCCGTGGAACCCAATTCACTTCAGCATTCCTGACTCACCTGCCTGAAACATAACAAGGCTAGCTTTCCCACTGGCTATCAGGCAGTTACCCACCTCCAATCTTTACTTATTTCATCTGTCTACAATGAGTCAACAAAGAATATAGTATTTTAAAAACAGTTGCATACATGTGATGGTAGTGTTCAGCAGCTATCTGGTCCTTGGAAAAAGAAGCTCTAAGTACAAACAGATGCTATCAGTGCTGAAATAAATGAAGAAAAAATATAAATAAACCTTTAAAACAAATTATTTAAAATAGATATTCTTTTTTATTTCTATTTTAGAAAGCTTGATTAGAATGTTTAGTTTTAGAATAAACTGTTGGAAATAAATTACAATTTGTATAGGTACTTAGCTCGGAAGACTTTATCAAGATGATGTCACAATTTGATATCAGTTTCAACCTGCAAGCAATTTGCCAGAAACACAAATAAAACAAACAAACAAACAAAAACCTCTAAAAGCCTGGTCTGGCAGGAAACCAGCTGATAAGCTTTTAAACACAGGAGCACGACCATAGGTATGATGCTTTGGTCTGATAAGCAATACATTTGAGAATCAGCAGAGCGCTTGTAAAAGTGATGAATATGGAGTGATTGATGAGGATGTGTGCTTAGAGTGTGCTAATGAACAGCAATCCATTAGTGTAAACATATAATTTTTCAGTCATTACCTGTACATTAACATTTGATTTCATATCTTGTCAACATAAAGTGGAAACTAACATATAGCTGAAGAAAAATTCATTTGGATGACTTCTCAGTAGAAAAAAATAGCGTAAGTCTTACAAGAGCATAAAAGGACATATTAATTTTCAGCCTCCCAAGACCTGTTCTGTTGAAGGCTATGGTAGTGGACTGGTTTATTGGTAGGAAAGCTTGGACTGTGTCTGTTTTCCGCATGATTGCTGAACCTTATTTTCTGTTGCTGAGTCTATTCTAACCTCTGCAAATGCCAATTCCTTTACAGTATCTGTAAAGTAAAAGTAACAGAGGTAAAAAATACTGTCTAAAGCCAGTAGATGTTGAAACTGTGAAGATGGATATTTAGCCTAAGACCCTTTATTCCTGGGAAATAATCCTAGCAGCAATGAAAATGAGTAATAGGATTACACATACTGAAATTCAGCTACTGACAATAGATGTTCATATTAAATGCTGTAAAGAATAAATGAACAACCAAACATGGGACTAGATATTACAGTACATTTCACAGGATAAAAAGAGCATTAATATCCTCAAGTCTTCAGATTTCTTTCTTCCTAATGTCAACATGTAGTAAAGCAGAATGGTTTTTAATAAACATGTACTCATAACTGTTAATAGTTTCTGTTTGCTGGGTGGCAGAGTCATGGTTTTTACTAACTTAACATACAAGTGATTTTTCTTGCAAGTCACTATTACAGATTTGAACAAGTTTAGATTTCTTGGGAATGAATGACTGAAACACTTAATGACACCAACTCATGAAATTTCAGTTGTCAAGACACAATTTCGAGATGCTGAATATATAAGAAAATCAGCAATACTATTATATATACCACAACCAAAAGAACTTTGAAACGGAATATTTAATTATGTTGCGTAGAGTCCTGTACAGAGGACTGCATTTGCCTGGTTTTAGATGTTTTAAGCTCCCAGAATGTTAACAGTGATCCAAGAAATGCCCAAATTTGCACTGTTATGTAATGGTTGGTACACTGCAGAATAATTTCTTTATAAAATAGAACTTTGTGAACAATACCATGATAAGGATATTTTAATTTTTAGAGAAATTTTTAAATAAATGTTCTGTAATTTCTGATGCTAACCTAGGTTTTCAGTGAATGTTCTTCAAAATCCACCTCTTTTTCTGTCCTGTGTTGGTAATTACATCCCTAGAGATGTGATTTCTAGAGTTATTTATACTCCTCAAAAAAACCCAGCCTTTGTCTGCTTTCTTTTATAATTATTTTTGTACTTTTTTTTTCAGTCTAATTTTGTCATGTTGCAAAACCTGCCTTTTAGGCTGAAACTTTCATTGTTAGTGAATGTCTATAGTCTTCTGCATTTATAACTCCAGAATGCAAATTTAAAGACCATGATTAAGAATATTCTTTCCAAATTCACCATCATTAATGGCTGAACAAAGGTTTTACAAATGAAATTAAATACACTATTTACTTGTCTATGTTTGTAGAATGCTGGGGAAAACATTTCTCAAATTTGTTTTGTTTTGGGGACAGTTATTAAATGCACGACTGCAACAATATCAGATGACAAATCAGTAATAAAGAGTTAAAATCAAAGTCAATGATGCTCTGTGAAAAGTCTTCTAAAATAGGTAAATACAGCTACAGAATTAAGTCCTTTTTTTAAGCAAAAGACATTTTTTGGGGAAAAAAAGGTACCCCTCTCCCCTCCTCCATTTCTCAGTAGCATGTGGAACACTATTTTGGCAGCATTGGAATGCCTTTGCAAATATTATTAAATTTCATAGAATCACGTGGCTATGATTTAGCATCAAATATTCTTAATTTGTCATAGATGATTTGTTGAGCAAGGAAATTCAGTCACAATTTGGGTCATGGTTGTAAAGGTTTTATAAACTATTTGGATTAAAGATCCTATATAAATAGAAGGAGAGGATTGTAAAGAAATATGGATAATAATGAGATGCATAGTGTATCAATTTCTTGAATTCTTCTTCCATGGGACATTTCCCAAGATCTATAAACACCTGGCTTGCTTGAGGGAAAAGAAAAGAAAAAAAAAGTGATAGAAGAAGGAAAGGAAAGAAAGGAAAATGCAACTGGAAGTGATTTCTTATGTGAAGTACTAAGAAGAACAGAAAATTCTTGAAGTGTTAGAACAGCTGAAGGAATATCTAAATATGAATAAAACCAATCTGTATTTTAAAGCTTTATGAAGTGTATTATTATTTTTTTAAAAGCTTTTTGTAAAGGAAAACTTATTTACCAGAAAAGTTAGATTTAATACATTTATTATTATTAAAAATTCAAAATAATTTGACCTAGCTATACTATAAAGTGAATCAAAAATTAGCTTATGAACCCTGAGAGATCAGCAATAGGACTACACATGTGAACTATTCTAGAGCAGGTAGCAATTGTACCAAAAAAACTCATGTTACATAATGCCTTTCTGTTGTCAATACTATGAGAAGAAAGAAAAACCCTACTAATTTAACAGGCAGTGTTGACTACAATACTGTGGTGGGTTCACCCTGGCTGTATGCCAGGTGCCCACCAAAGCCACTCTATCACTCGCTCTCCTCAGCTGGACAGGGGAGAGAAAATATAATGAAAGCTCATGGGTCGAGATAAGGCCAGGGAGAAATGATTCAGCAATTACCATCATGGGCAAAACAGACTCGACTTGGGAAAATTAGTTTAATTTATTACCTATCAAATCAGAGTAGGATAAAGAGAAATAAAACCAAATCTTAAAACACCTTTCCCCCACTCCTCCCTTCTTCCTGGGCTTAACTTTACTCCCAATTTTTCTCTACCTCCTCCCCTGCAGTGGTGCAGCGGGACAGGGAATGAGGATTGTGGTCAGTTTGTCACACATGGTTTCTGCCACTCCTTTCTCCTCAGAGGGAGGAAGACTCCTCACACTCTTCCCCTGCTCCAGTGTGGGGCCCCTCCCCTGGGAGACAGTTCTCCATGAACTTCTCCAAGGTGAGTCCGTGCCCCAGGCTACAGTTCTTCATGAACTGTTCCGGCATGGGTCCCTCCCACAAGGTGTAGTCTTTCAGGACCAGACTTCTCTGGTGTGGGGTCCCCCACAGGGTTACAAGTCCTGCAAGAAAAGCTGCTCCAGTGCAGGCTTTCCAAGGGGTCAGAGCCTCTTTCAGGACATCCACCTGCTCCAGCGTGGGGCTGCACGTGGATATCTACTCCACAGTTAACTTCCATGGGCTGCAGGGTGAGAGCCTACCTCACCATGGTCTTCACCATGGGCTGCAGGGGAATCTCTGCTCTGGTGCCTGGAGCACCTCCTCCCCCTCTTCCTTCACTGACCTTGGTATCTGCAGAGTTGTTTCTCTTACATATTCTCACTCCTTTTTTCTGGCACAGGTTTTTTTTCCCCCTTCTTAAATATGTTCTCACAGAGGCACCACCACCATCACTGATTGGCTCCGTCTGGGCCAGCACTGTGTCCATCCTGGAGCCAGTTGGCATTGGCCCTATTGGATATGGGGGAAGCTTCTAGCAGCTTCTCACAGAAGCCACCCCTGTCCCTGCCCCTGCCCCACTTCCAAAATCTTGCTATGCAAACTCAAAACGTTCCTACAGGATAGAACCCCTTGCGAGGTGAGACACAATGAGCTTGTGAAACACTGAACTAATCACTGGGATATAGCTGCCCCATCTGGGGTTGCAAAAAGGACTGTGTTGGGTTCACCTTGGCTGGATGCCAGGTGCCCACCAAGCCCCTCTGTCACTCTCCTCCTCAGTAGGGGAGGGGGGGAAGAAAATAAGATGGAAAAAAACCTTGTGGGTCAAGAAAAAGGCAGTTTAATAAAGCAAAAGCAAAGGCCCCACGTGGAAACAAAGGAAAACAAAAGATTTATTCTCTACTTCCCACCAGCAGGCAATGTCCAGCCACTTCCTGGGAAGTAGGGCTTCAGTACACGTAGCAGTTGCTCTGGAAGACAAACATAGTAATGATGAATGCCACACCTCCTCCTCCTTTCTCTTAGCTTTTATTGCTGAGCAGATGTCATATGACAGGGAATATCCCTTTAGTCAGTTTGGGTCAGCTGTCCTGGCTATGTCTCCTCCCAAGGTCTTGCCCACCCCCAGCCCACTGGTTGCGGGCGGAATGTTGGAGAGACAGCCTTGGTGCTCTGCAAGCACTGCTCAGCAGTAACTAAAACACTGGTGTGATATCGACACCTTTCTAGCTATCAATACAAAGCACAGCACTATGAGGGCTGCCACGGGGAAAATTAATTCTACCTCAGCCAGACCCAATACAAATACAAGGAGTCATAAACCAATAGATGAACTTACAACGTTAAAGAAATGGTCAGCAAAAGTAGATATGTAAAAAAAAAAATTTAACAATGCAGTATATGGAAGAAGGTGATACAAACAGACAATAAATAATTGCTGTCAAGGTTTTCAAAACAATGACTGTAGCAAAACATGGATTTTAAGTGCAACTAATTGGTGTACAAGGTGCTTAGAAGAAAAGGAAATAAAAGCAGTCTCTGTAATGCATAGAAATACAAACAGCTTCAAAAGGCAATGACCATTTTGAAGACATATATTAAAATATCATTTTAACATTCTTCTTCAAAAAAACCATTATGAAATTAGAGGGAAGAAGAGAAGACAATTAAATATCACTCAGGGCTGAAACAGAAATACCCATGTGGAAAAAATCGATACAGCAAGCCTCCATTCCAACACAGTTTGTTCCCACCTCCCACCCCGACAGCAAAGTGAAATACTTGATAAAAACATAAAGCGAAGTGGAGATCTGGAAGTTATAGAACACTATGTAAAGAAAAGAAAATGTATCATCCACATGGGAGGAAAAACACTAGGTGAAATGAAAAAAGGAAAACTGAAATCAGAAATCAAAATTAGCATGAAATATTGACAACAAAGGAAAAAAAAAGGATGTTCTGGTTACAAAGAGAAAGCTGGCAACTCTACCTGCATATAGTTTCAGATCCAGCTTCAAAATCCAGTTAAAGTTTCCTGCAAGTTTTCAGTGACACTGTCAAAGAGAGTAGCAGCAGTGTAGGATTCATATTGTCTGTCTAAACCAATAAAGAAAACATCCCAAATAAAGCAGACATAAATTATGCTGAATTAAAACTTGATATTTGTAGTACTTATAAATACACAGCAATGGCTGGTCAAAAAAAAGAACTACTGACAAATTTTGGTAAATTCCAGTAATGGCTTGACCTTAAAAAAATGAGAATTTTTTCATTTTATTGATTAGCTATTTTTCTATCTTAATTCAAAAGCAATTTTAATGATTTTTAAAAGTTATATTAAAGATTAAATAATTCCTGGAATTAGTATTTAGGAATTAATAGTTTGAGTTGGCCAATATGTTTTATTTAATACAGTTCAGTCCTCAGAATAACTCTGTTCTGGTTTGAATAAAATCAATCTTTTTCAGATGAGATCTCTGAATCTATCAAATATTCTTCCATCTCAGAGTTGAGGGATTTTTACTGATTATAAGGTAGAATTTTCAGAACAATTTCCCAATGGTCCTTTTAAAGGAAGGTTTTTTCCATCATGTGAAATGATGCAGGAAACAGCAGGCCTGACATATATTCTCTGTAACAAATTTAATTCTATTTGAAGACTAAGAAAGTGCCACTTAACATAAAAATAATTCAAATATAATTAATTATTTTAATCTATTACTTGGAAATAAAATAACATCCTGTGTGAGTTTTAATATTATTTTAATATATGTTTGTGGTGAGACATTAGAAAGAGCTATGCTGGAGATCTACAAGAGAATAATTTATTTGGTTTATAACGTTCAATGAATGATTGATGCTTTTTTTCCAACAAGATACATAGAATGAAAATGGTACTTTCATTTTTACATGCATCATTCATATAAAACTTTTTTTTTTCACTGCTTTTCAGTATTGCTAGCAGGTATTTATTGTACTTGTAGTAGTCAATTTTTCAAGCACCTATGTACATGCTGTGGCAAATTGCACAAGTTATATATCTAGATCTTGTACCTAGTAAACAAATGTTAGGACTTTCTTGTTAAAGAAGAAAGATTAAGTAAACTCACTTTTTTTGATTTATGGTGGTATTTTTCAATGTGATAATAATTCACAATAAAAGCATGGCAGGTGAAGTCTTAAAATTTCCTGAATTAATATAAATATTTCCAGTAACATGTTAAATGTTAATACAGAAGACTTGGTTACAGGAAGCACTGGAAAAAACACTAGTCTGTGAGCCACATTTTCTGTGAAAAGTAAGAGAAAGGCTCTGAATGTACACAGCAAGTAAAAAAAATAAATAAGGAAAATACAGAAAGTAAAACCAAGTGAAGATATTGTTTGTCATTAATAAACTATTGATGAATACGAGCATTGGCTTGATAAATATTTTTTCTATGTTGCATGAAAAAGGCATATGCTACTATTGGGAAGTGGAGATTATAAGGTTTAATCTGCTTTTAGATATTAATGTAAAACACCTTCATGTGAAATATCTCATGAAATACCATCACTGGATATACTTGAAGGGAAGGTGTGAAAGAACAAAAAAAAAAAACAACCCAGGACTTCTTAAGCTGCAAAAAGTTGTTTACAAATTAAAAATCCGAAAATCAGTTTTCATCCAGCAATATGTGTAAACAGAGGTGCATGTCTATGTCAAAGCACATTGAATTGAAATTTGATCCCAATACATTCAATGACTTCAATCTAAGATAACTGACTCATCATTCAGTGAAGAATCATAAACATCATAAACCAAGCTATTGCTTCTCTTTCTAACACTGAAACAACTCTTTAGCCACATACCCCTTCATTTAGTACCACTTTCACAGTCACCTTTCTTAAAACACAGCTATCTGGGTCCTGAGAACATCAAACTACAATGTCAAAGAATGATGACTAGCAAATTGGCATTCCCGATTTTAAACCTGGTCTTTTGACTTTGTGGCCTGCAGCAAATTAATGGGGGAGTACTTGTGACATCTGAGAATTTGTCTTTTTATGTCATTACCACTGTATTTTGGGGACTTTTTAATGTTTGGACTAATGTTTAAGTTGTTTTAGTAGTTGTTTTCTTACTCTCTTAAAAACCTTAATGTACTCATTAGTGATGATTACCTGTTTAAACAGTCCTATAGACACTGTCTCTGAAACACTGCAGGAAACTGAGTATATCTACAGCTTACATGGGGTCTAATAAGAACTCATTGCAAATGTACGAGCTATTATCCAAATATTCCACACTACTGTGCAAATATTAATAAATGAACCTTTGTGATATTAAAATATCATATAGATAGTGGTACAGGAATTTTCAAGCAAATGAGTAATCTCAGATTGTGATCCTACATAGTTCTAATTATAAAACATCCTTATATGCCTCCTTGAGGCAGCAAGGAGGGTGCGCAGCAAGCTGACCACCCTGGACTTTAGGAGAGCTGACTTTGGCCTCTTGAAGAATCTGCTTGGTATGGTGCCACAGGATGAAGTGCTGCAGGGAAGAAGGGCCCAAGAAAGTTGGTTAATATTCAAGGATCACCTCATCCAAGCTCGGGAGCGATGTATCCCAACAAAGAAGAAGGCAGGCAGAAAAGCCAGGAGGCCTGCATGGAGGAACAAGGAGCTCCTGGACATGATCAAAAGTAAGAAGGACGCCTATAGGGGGTGGAAACAGGGGTGGGTAGCCTGGCAGGAACACAGAGAACCTGTTCAAGCAGCCAGGGACCAGGTTAGACAAGCTAAAGCCCAGATTGAATGAAATCTGGCTAAATCAAGACAAACAAAAAAACCCTGCTATAAGTATAAAGCACAGAAATTACTTATACAGACTACTATAGTTGCAGTTGAACTAGATGGTCATTGTAGGTCCCTTCCAATTGAACTATTCTATTCTATTCTATTCTACAGGTATTGCACTGATGTGCTACTGTTTCTTAATTTTTTTATAGTCAATTTCTGGGACGCCTACTCACAATAAATAACTTTTTGGTGTATAGTTGTCCTGGTTCCGGCAGGGATGGGGTTAATTTTCCCAAGGAGCCTGCAAGGGACACAGGTATTCCATCTCATGTGACCCATGCCCAGGTTTTAGGGGGGAGCTAGCCGAGGGAGGGGCCAGGAAGTCCCGGCTTGGAGCGGGCTGCAGTGGTCCGGGTCCGGTCAGTAAGCGGCGGCACTGTAATCGCGTTCGTATATTCCTTTATCAGTGTTATTGTTATTGTTTTCTCTTCCCTTTGCTGTTCTGTTAAACTGCCTTTATCTCAACCCACAAGTTTTGCTTTTTTCTTCCAATTTTCCCCACGGCTGTGGGAGTTGAGCGAGCAGCCGCGTGGTTCTTTGTTGCCAGCTGAGGCCAAACCACAACAATAGTATAAGAAGAAACTAAACAGAGTTTCATGAAATCATACAGAAACCAAGACCATGCTAGTCTCCCTTGAAAACTACAGCCAGCTCTCCTAAGTTATTTCTAATGGCTTCCATAAAGTTCAGTTTTTTCCAGATTCTTTTTCTCTTTTGATAATTGTCATTTCTAATTTCCCATGAAAGTGGGAATCTAACCTATCTGAAGGACTAGTATAGCTATATAATATTGTAAGTACAGACTGCCTTTTCTGTGTTTATTATGAACGTAATAAGGTCATAGTAATTGAATCCTACTTAGCCTCCTATTCTAACAGTCCTACCTCATTGGTAGCCTTTTCTGGTTTTGTTAATTAATCATTGACATTCTTATTATATTTGCAGTTTGCAGGAAAAATATTGCAATAATCCTAGCTACATATTTGAGAGTTTATTTCTAAATCATCCATAAAAGATACATGAAAAGTTAAGCCTAGTAAAACTTTATCCCTATATTATTTTCATTAAACATTTCTCAAATGTTTGAATATCAAAACCGAATTAAAAGAATAATCAAAAGATTATTCTTGCTTTATGCGTATTCATGGAAAAAGGTTCTTACTCCAAATTCATATTGAAATCAGTGGTATTCTAATTCCTCTCAGTGCAAATTGGACAGCAAATGTTTCTACCACACTTATCATTATAAGCCATAATCCTGTAAGTTCAGTACCTAAACGCCTCACAATCTTAAATATATCTATTTTACTTTGTGTTGTTTATTTTGAGGGAAAATATGTATTGTTACCTTTCCTTTATAGAATGAACCAGACAGATTAAAACACAGGAAACCAATGATCATGTCGAAGACTAAATCCAGCATTTCCCTGTTCTGGGACAAACATCCTAACAACTTGACATTCCTTCATTCGGCAGTTAGTACTAGGAGCAGTTAGGCAAGTTGATTTCATATGTGTTTTTAACTGAAATCTTTATTTGAAGCTTTTGAATTATTTGAAAAGCTTCCCTCTGTGGAGACTCCCTTTTCCTAACTTCAGACTTTACTCTCTTTACCAAATTGCTTTATTAGATTTTCTTGGTCCTTTCTATGTGTCGTTTTATTCTTGGCTCCAACTGCTGGCAGTTGGTGTATATCTTAACCATCTTGTGCTATTTGTGNTTAAAAAAAAAAAAAAACACAACCCCTCCCCCCCAAAAAAACCCAAACCATCAAATGAAAACACCAAAAAGCCATCCTGATAGAAAATTAGAGTTCTAACAAAACACTCATAACAGGTACAAGATTTCTACTACTAGGTTAATTAAATCATAACGAGAGAGAAAATATCACTGGCCAGTTTGGTCAAGCAGTATTAACATCAGGAGAAACTGAGACATAAATAGGCAAAGTAACTAAACTATCATAAGAAAGATCAAAATCCATGCTTTTTCTGTTCTGTTCTTACACAGTGATTCAATCAAGACTTGGCTTATATCAAAGAAATTCAATTAATGAAATTTAACTAGTAATAAATGTGACAGAATTGTCATGTTCCATTTGAATCCGTTGATCAAGAAATAACAGATTATCACAACTTGAATATTTGTACTTTCAAATAACATCAAATCAATCATTCCGCATACAATTCTAGCAGATTTTGCAAAGCACAGATACACTTGAAATGAGGAATATCATTGTTGTTCTGTATGTTAGAACAGTTTTAAGGGCAACTGATTTCTTATTCTTCATCTGTATGTCAAACATACTTTTTTTTTCTTCTCCCTACCCAGCCCCCCCAAATGCTAGATCTGTTCAGAATTTCTAAAAAGTATTTCCTTAGAGTTTGTGGACTTCAAAAGTATATTTACTAGATACCTTCTATGGAGCTCTTAAGATACCAGTTATCAGATGGACTATTTAGTCACTGTTGCCTAGGCTTATTTTAAATTGAGTTCCAGTAGGAAAAGTTCATTGAGTCATGCAGTAAACTACACTACATGTTGATTATTGAATTGCTTTGCAAAATTATGATCTCAGTTTTTCACATGGAACTATATAGAAAAATGGATTGGATTGTGTTCATTGGAGATATAATTGACTTTCTGATACACTATATACAGTGTAATGTTCTTGAATACTTTCAAACTGCATCATAGTTGAAACTATACGTTTTAAAATACTACTATTGGAGTATATTGTGGGTATACTTATAAAGTTTTAAATATTTCATATCTAAGAAGTTGTGGAAAATATTGTAGAAAATTATATGTGACATGAGGCATTATGGAACATTATGGAATAATGAAAGCATGGAGTAGTCAATTTTCCTGTCAAACAATGATTAATCAGTTTACTGGAATCATTAAAATTGATCCAAGATTTATGATTGCAGAAAGATAAGTTTAGATGTCAGCTAAAATCAGTGTTAGTTTCACTACTTGAAAAATAGCATAGATGCTTAGCACTGCCACTGTGCCACAGGAGCCATGGTCCAGCCAAAACTGGCAATCAGAAGTTGTTTTTGCGAAAGATCTACCAAGATATACCCTTATATCCCTTAGGGCATCTCTTCAGAGCTGGAGCCTGTGTTTTCTTCCTAGGTTAACAAACACTCTGAGGCATGGAAACGTGCCTGAGGTTGCAGGATATTAACAATTACAATTATTTCTAACAGTAACCCAAATATTCAAATATTGATGCAATTTTTCCTTACTCAGCAATTTGTCATATGGCTGAAAAATGAAGACTGTCAAAAGCTTTCTTTTCAGTTTAGTTCAGTCTGTTTTGATGGTGGCTTATCACAAAGACTCTAAACATAGTTGTCGCAGTATCAGCTGCTGGCTATAACAAAAATTTCCTACCACAAAGATCATTCCCAGCAGTGACCCCTAGTTAACCTGCATGCAGATGTTAGTGCTAGGCAATCTGTTAATGCAGAATCCGAGAGAAGTAAGAACTGAATACAAAGCAACTTTTCCATGTTCACCAGGGTAACCTGCTTATTCCATGGCATAATGCATTTTATCTTGTCTGTATCTTTTGTGAAAAACAAAGTGTAAGAGGAAGAGTTACCAATGCTTAATGTACAGGTGCTGCAATGGTGCAGGGTTGCCCAGCAACAGTGAGTAGCACAATTTAGAGTGAAGGAGGTCCTGCTAAATGGAAAGATGAGTCAGAAGCATATTGAAATAAACAAGAGAAGGCTATGTTCTCAGTGAACTTTGACTAAGAACAAAACAGAGCAGCCCGAACAATGGCCTCTTGCCCTTAATTCATAAGACATGATCAGATATGTGCTTCTCACAACGAGACTGAGTAAAGGTCAGCTACACAGTGGCTTCAAGTTACACTACCAGGTTGGAGCTCATGTTCACATGCAATCAATCTTCAGGAAAATGTTAGTGCTCAGAGATAGATCTCAATTGTGACAACACTGCTCCCAATAGCAACTGCAGCACAAGCAACCTTTACATACTGCTTCTACAACGTGTTTCAAATTTGTTCTCTTGGGAAAACAGAAAAGAAGAAAGAACCATTCATCTTCCACACCTGTTAGATCTCTTATGCAATGGCCAAGTAGTTACCAGCTCTATAAAATGGAATCTATCCTTCAGATACTGAACTGCAATTTTCTTTTCCTGATCTTCATTCTGTCATGGATGGAAACTCATCTGAAAGTAGCAAAGTGAGTGTAGCTCCCAATAAAGGGAAGTCATTGAGTTTCCATAGAAAATTACCACTGACTACGGTGTCACTAATGCATACAAAACAGGAAATCTTTCAGTTCAAAACTTCATATTGAAAACTTACATCTTATACATGAGAAGAATGGAATAGAAAAGAGCAAATAGGCACAAGGCAGTAAGACTACCTACAGAAATTATTTTTTGTCTCCTATGAACTGAAATTTAGTAGAGACATTGAGAAGGAATGCCTGATGCAAAATAAAGTCAAAAAAGATAGTAAGGAATGGGCAGGTTAAGAAACACATTTATTTTGAAGTGTCAGGAAGCAACATTTTAGAGCAGCAAGCATATAAGGCAACCCAGGAAAAAATTCAGATGCAAGAAAGCAGAGTTGGAATCAACTTGTGTAAAGGAAGAATAAATAAGGAAAAAACAGTAGCATTGTTAAGAGTTGTTGTTACAACTGGTTAGTGTCTTCATCTTATCTCCCTCTCAAGTAACCTTTCTATCTGGCAAAGAGTCTCTCTCTATATAGTAATAAACCTTTAACAAAGACATGTTTTCCTGTTATATTCATGGAAGTGCTACTGAACTTATCCTTTAAGGACATTTCTGAATTTCATCTGAAATAGAATTTAAATTGTTTTTTCTCCTAATCTAAGGTAACCTCCTGGCAATGCATATGGTATAATTTCTGATAGGAAATCTCTATTTTGGAGATGACAAAACTGGTCAATCCAGAGCTAGATATCATGAATTGAAGGCTGGCTAGATCAAAGCCCCAAGACCTTATGATAGCTTAGGCAATCGAAATTATTTACAGGTTCCTGTAAATGTAAGCTAAGCACTTGCTTAGTTTACCTTAGAAGAAACAAGTTGTGTACTACTCCTTGCTTCAGTATTTTACTAGATAGGAGGTACTATGATAAATTCGGCTAAGTCCAAATGGCCTATGGACAAATTATAACATTTCTTTCCAGCTATACAATGTGTCTGATTTCAGAAGGTAGTAAGATGTTCTCAGAAATTAAGCCTTAGGTCAGTACTCAAGTAGAAGGTGTTTTTATTAAAAGTTTTCTTTCGTGTAGAAAGTGTGTTTGTGAGTGTGTCTGTATGTAAAGTTGTCTATATTTGTATGTATATATAAATACACACACACAAATACTATACAAGCACATGGAATGTATAAAGAATTATCTCATGTTCTGTTTTTTGCTTATTTCTGCTTCAGCTACATCAAGCTGTTGAGGGTCAGGAATGTGGGCCAATGCTTTTATGGAGGAGGTAATTGCAAACAGCAGCATTTGACAATGCACTTTCTCTGTGCCTGCATTGCATTAAGCTCTGTGTATAATGATTTCCCATCTACAACAATGGCAACATGAAGAACTATTTCTCCAGTTATAAATAGCCTTGTGAGAGCAAAAATATAGTATTTGCTTCTGTCTGATAGTCTCTTACCCTTTTGAGCTCATTAAAGGCACTTGCTGAGAATTCAGCTTCCCACCACTTGGTCAATATAAAAACATTTTATCTTTCTATCATTTAAAAATGTTTTTCAGGGTTAAATTCAGAGAAAGCAATTTCCACAGATATTTCTCAATGCCCCAAATGGATATTTCTTTTCACTCCATTCCTCTTTTCTTCTATTATTAGTTGTATTAGTGTTAGTACTGATATTTCTATTAGTATTGGTATTGATATTTGTATCAGTATTATGCTGAAGCAAATTATCAAGCATTGCTATGGTGGGGCATGCCCCAATATGACAAATTTTCATCTAGATCCCAAAGGGTCTTTTTAATGCAGTTAGACTGTAGTTTGGCATATGGTTACTTTTCCTGCTATCAAATATTCCATACTTTTTCAGCAGTGTAATATTGGAGTGCAGGTGGACTACAGAAATTCCATTTAATGAGATAAGTTTTGTTCCTTTCAAAGTAGATAATGTGATCATGGTTGTGTTGAATTTTCCTATCTGTATAAAACACACTCAAGTCTACAGATAAAATGCACAAAATATAATAAACTTGCTTCAATATTTCAGCTTGTTCTAGTGTTCAGTGTGTTCTTTTTTGATCATTGTTAGAGATATGGGAAAAGAAAATAATAAAATCTGTATGCTAGGCATAGCTGACAGTTCCCTTCAAATATATTAAACTATTTGAATAAAGACTAATGAAGACAGCAGGCCTTGTTAATGAACAAATATCTTTTTATATATTATTGTTCAGAATTACAAGGAATTCAGGGAGCCTAATGAGATAGTGACAAAGCTGAGATGAACTGCTGCAAACGGTTGTAAATTGTCAACTACAGTTGTGCTTTCAGTTTAATGAGCACTTTAAAAGGATGAAGAAAACCTGGCCATCCAAGTTCTGGACTTGGTTAAGAAATCCCAGTAGAAAAGAACGCATTTTAAAATACAGTTTTGCAGGTCTCCCCTTCTATAACGTCTTTGCTGGAGAGTTTTGGCTGAATAATGGGACATAGCTAATAGATAAAATGTAAAAATAATTAAATTAATCTCCTTAAAGAGGCAGAGCCCAAGTGCTTGATTTAGAGCAACCAAGAAAGAAATTTTAAATAATTGGGGGGTCATTTCTATTTTTGAGGTAGAATCATCAATATTGAATGTGATCTGTTTAGTAGATCTCGGAAATCTTGAAGGTAGAAAGCTCCCTCAGTCTTCATGGCCCTTAAATGTTATGCATTCAAGAGATCCCACAAAGTGGTTTTCAGAAGACCAAAATTATTTAAGATTGAGAAAAGATCTTAATGGGCATGAGTGAGACCAATTGTTTCTTAGCAATTATATTACACACTAAAAATTGATTATACTAGTTGTATTCGTGACAATTGGGGCTCCTTGTCCAAGAGGAAATATTCATATTACTGATGGCTATAGGTATTCATAGAGATATAAATTATTTCAACATTATAAGACTAGGAAAAAAATAATCTAATACTTCCAATAATAAATACATACATTCTCATAACAAAAGAATAATCTTAAATGTTCTGCATTACTGGTTTCAGAGTATGACATTTGAAAAGGTTGACAAGGCAGGTATGCTCAGAAAGGTAGAGGGTATAATTGTAAGTGTGATCACACTTTTCAGCAGAGACATTTAAATATAAAAGGCAGAGTGCAAATTCTGTACAGTGCAGACATTTTATGGAATACCTCCGCAAGTGCAAAATCTTTCCAAAAAGATAAAAAGTCTTTAGTGGCTTCAGCCAGCTGCTTAGTTATGGAACCACAGAAATGAGTGTGTAATTTAGGTTGCGTGGTAAGTAATACTTTTATTATTAATACGATTCTTACTCATTCCTACTGTTTCAATTTAAAAAGAAAACACATTTTGACATGGTATATTATTTATTCAGAAAATTATTATCTAGGAAAGTAGCGGCTTAATTAGACATTAAAAATTTGAAAAGTGAAAACTTCTTTGGAATTAGGAGAAATCCTTTGACAGAGACTATATACGGAAAGCTTAGTCTAGTAAATGCAAATTGGTTTAAATTGTAAGCCTACTCAAAAGTTAAGGTATAGGACCGTATATACCATGGAGTGCATCTGTTTCCATCCTGGTATGGAAAATATTTCTGTTTAGATAACTAGTAGAGAGCATAAGCAATTAAATCTTCAATATGCTTAATATTTCCCAGCTCAAATTACATATCCTGATGACAAATAATTAAATCCTCACCTGCTTCAAATACCCACTCTGGGTTTCAGAAACCTCTTACCAAGTGTTTATGAAGAAACACAGTTTACTGTTTCCAAATGATATAGCAAAGGAAATTTTCACCCATGGGAAGCTGCTAAACTGCTCACTTAACCTATTTACAATTAGCTTCACCTATTTACAATTTATTACACTTTAAATGCAATTAGTTAGCATAGATCATATGTTCTTGTTTTGACTGAGTGACTGAAATTTCCTAGAAAAATAATAATGGATGGCAAACAGCAATTAATGGATTCCGTTGTTCAAGCAGACATTACCTTGTACAAATATGATTACAATGTCCTATCGTCCTGGTTTGAGAACCAATTTTCTTTTCAGTAATTTTCATGGGAAGCAATGGCAATAACTCAGCAGAAGACCATGGTATCCCTGAGCTCTGCACTGTCCTGATCCAGTATCAGGGAAGGTTTCGTTATAATCCCAAGAACGAGATTAAGACTCTGAAGTCAGTCAAATGTCATACAACCTTTTGTTTAATTCTCTTAACAAGCCGTGAAGGAATGGTGAAAAGGGGAGGTGAAGGGAAGACAAAGGGGGAAGGAAAAGGGGTAAAGAAGAAAACAAAGAAAGAGGGAAAAAGTTCGCTACTGCCACCCTGAGTCCAACGGGTTTCTGCTGATTCCGTCCGAAGTCTTCAACCATTACACATTTCGCACAGTCCAGGGTCTGGGGAGGCACGCAGCAGGGAGGCGAGGAGCAGGGCAGAACAAAAGGGGGCCCACAAAAGGGACCCGTGCTCCTTATATAGGGCTCTTGCTCATGCGCAGATCAACCGGAAGCGCTGTTCCCATACAAGCCTCTTCCTGCTCTTTTCACGCCCTTGGTCCCTGCTCAGGCACATAAGGTCATCCACTTACAAAGCCGTGAAGAAGATGGTCCTCCCGGAAGATGGCGGCACAGCGGCAATGTCGAGACAAAATCGCATCTGGTATTGGCTCTCTACATGCACCCACCAGCTCTGATGCAGCTTCCCAGAAAGGGTTATTGTGGGAACATGCTGCCACCCAGGCATTGGGCTGCAGGGTGTGCCCTGCTCTTATGCAGGTGTTGGATGGCATTGGTGAGCACACGTGTGGGAGTTGTGCCCAGGTAGAAGAGCTCCTCTGCCTAGTGACAGAGCTCTGGGAGGAGGTAAGGTTGAGAAGTATCAGGACGTGTGAGAAAGAGATAGATCACTGGAGTTGCACCCTGCCCTCCCTGAAACAAACCCTTCAGGCAGCCAGAGCTCCAGATACAGAGGACTCCTGACTTCTATCTGCATGACTGAATGTGGTGATTTAGAGGACAAGGGGCAATGGCAACAAGTTCCTGCCCAATGTGGCAGGTGCTGAAGACGTGTCTCCCCAGCAACCCCCCCACCCTCCCAGGTGCCCTTGCACAGGTATGGTGTTCTGCAAGGGGAACTGAATAATGACAATGACAACTCGCCTAGCTTGGAGTTGTCACCAAGGCTAAGACGGACTACACCTCACATCATAACATCTTCCATAAAAAAAGAAAGACAGGTCCTTGTAGTAGGCACTCGATTCTGAAGGGAGTGGAAGGTCCTATATGCAGACCGGACCCACTCCTTAGGGAAGTCTGCTGCCTCCCTGGGGCCAGGGTTAAGGATGTACAGAGAACACTCCCTACCCTATGTCAGTCCTCAGACTACTACCTGTTAATGATTTTTCAGGTAGGCACTGATGAAATTGCAACCATAAGCCTGAGGACAATGAAGAGACGCTTCAGGGCCCTGGGACAGCTGGTGAGGGGATTGGAAGCACAAGAAGTGTTTGCTTCTATCCCACCAGTTGCAAAGATTGATGAGGGGATAAACAGGAAAAGCCAGCGGATCAATGCCTGGCTCTGAGACTGGTGTCACCGGCAGGAGTTTGGGTTCTTTGACCATGGGTTGCTTTACAATTGTTGTGGTTTGGTCTCAGCTGGCAAAAAAGAACCATGCGGCCACTTGCTCAACCCTCACAGACATGGGGGAGAATCAGAAGAAAAAGGCAAAACTTGTGGGCTGAGATAAAGGCAGTTTAACAGAACAGCAAAGGAAAGAGAAAAAACAACAACAATAACACCGATAAAGGAATGTAGAAGCGCAATTACAATACCACCACTCACCGACTGGACCTGGGAAACCTCAGCCCTCTCTGAGCTGTGACTTCCTGCCCCGCTCCCCTGGCCACCTCCCCCCTATAGCCTGGGCATGGCTCACATGGTATAGAATACCTGTGTCCCCTGCCTGATCCTTGGGGAACTTATGGAATCATAGAATCATAGAATGGTTAGAGTTGGAAGGGACCTTAAAGATCATCTAGTTCCAATGTCCCTGTCATAAGCAGGGACATCTCCCACTAGACCAGGTTGCTGAAAGCCCCATCCAGTCTGGCCTTAAACATTTCTGGGGATGGGGCCTCAACAACTTCTCTGGGCAACCTGCCTTGCCACCCTCAGAGTGAAAAATTTCTTCCTACTAGCTAATCCAAATCTACACTCTTCCCGCTTAAAGCCATTCCCCCTCATCCTATCACTACATGCCCTCATGAAAAGTCCCTCCTCAGCTTTTCTGTAGGCCCCCTTTAGGTACCGGAAGGCCGCTATAAGGTGTCCCCAGAGCCTTCTCTTCTCAGGTTCAACAACTCTCTCAGCCTGTCCTCATAGGAGAGGTGATCCAGCCCTCTGGTCATCTTCATGGCTCTCCTCTGTACCCTCTCCAACAGCTCCCTGTCTTTCCTATTTTGGGAGTTCCAAAGCTGGACACAGTACTTCACGTGGGGTCTCACCAGACCAGAGTAGAGTAGAATAATCACCTCCCTCGACCTGCTGTCCACATTTCTTATGCAGCCAAGTTGGTTTTCTGGGCTGTGATCGTACATTGCTGGCTCATGTTGAGCTTCTCATCCAACAACACCCCCAAGTCCTTCTCCTCACGGCTGCTCACAATCCATTCTCCACCCAGCCTGTATTTGCACATGGGATTGCCCCAACCCACGTGCAGGACCTTGCACTTGGCCTTGGTGAACTTCGTGAGGTTTGCACAGGCCCACCTCTCCAGCCTGTCCAGGTCCCTCTGGATGACATCCCTCCCCTCCAGAGTGTCTACCTCGCCACACAGCTTGATATCATTGGCAAACTTGCTGAGGGTGCACTTGATCCCACTGTCCATGGCACCAACAAAGATGTTGAACAGTACAGGTCCCAGTACCAAACCCTGAGGAACACCACTTGTCACTGGTCTCCACTTGGACATCGAGCTGTTGACCACAACTCTTTGCGTGTGACCGTTCAGCCAGTTCTTTATCCACCAAGTGGTACATCTGCCGAGGCCATGTCTCTCCAATTTAGAGACCAAGATATTGTGTGGGACGGTGTCAAACGCTTTGCACAAGTCCAGGTAGATGACATCAGTTGCTCTTCCCTTGTCCACTGCCACTGCAACCCCCTCATAGAAGGCCACCAGACTGCTGCCACTTCTCAAATATGATGGATTGTGGCTTAGCAACTTCATCTACCAGTTCCCTCAGGACCTGTGGATGTATCTCATCAGGTCTCATGGACTTGTACACCTTCAGGTTCCTCAGGTGGTCTCGTACTTGATCTTCACCTACAGTGGGTGGTTCTTCATTTTCCCAGTCCTTGCCTTTGCCTTCTGCATCATGGGTAGTGTGGCTGCAGTCTGTGCCAGTGAAGACTGAGGCAAAAAAGTCATTGAGTACCTCAGCTTTGTCTCTATCCCGGGTGACCAGCTCTTCTATTTCCTTCCAGAGAGGGCCCACATCTTCCCTGGTCTTTCTTTTCTTACTGACATACTCATAGAAGGATTTTTTGTTTGTCTTGATTTAGCCAGATTTCATTCAATCTGGGCTTTAGCTTGTCTAACCTGGTCCCTGGCTGCTTGAACAGGTTCTCTGTGTTCCTGCCAGGCTACCCACCCCTGTTTCCACCCCCTATAGGCGTCCTTCTTACTTTTGATCATGTCCAGGAGCTCCTTGTTCCTCCATGCAGGCCTCCTGGCTTTTCTGCCTGCCTTCTTCTTTGTTGGGATACATCGCTCCCGAGCTTGGATGAGGTGATCCTTGAATATTAACCAACTTTCTTGGGCCCTTCTTCCCTGCAGCACTTCATCCTGTGGCACCATACCAAGCAGATTCTTCAAGAGGTCAAAGTCAGCTCTCCTAAAGTCCAGGGTGGTCAGCTTGCTGCGCACCCTCCTCGCTGCCTCAAGGATCTCGAACTCCACCATTTCATGGTCACTGCAGCCCAGGCTACCCTTGAGCCTGACACTGCCTATCAGCCACTCCTTAACTTAACACCATGCCTGCTGGAACCAGGACAACAAGACACCATGACTGCTGGCAACAGATGGGGAACGCCTATCTCAAAGGGGCAAAAAGATCCTGGGGCAAGAGCTAGCAGGGCTCATTGAAAGGCCTTTAAACTAGACTCGAAGGGGGATGGGGATAAAACTGGGCTTGCTAGCGAGGAGCCTGGTACAGTGGTACATGTTGGACAGTGTGGTAGTAAGGTCTTAAAGTCGTCCATCTCAGTGGAGATGGGGGATGGTGATCCATGTGGCAGCAAAGACACAAAAGTTGATAGGCTGGTAACTATGGAGGCATCTGAGACTGGTATGGTGGGAATTAGGGCTTTTCCCTCTAAGAAGGTGGCAGGATCATTAGCATAGCTGAAGTGCATCTATACCAATGCACACAGCATGGGCAACAAGCAGGAGGAACTGGAGGCCATTGTGCAGCAAGAAAACTACGATATAGTTGCCATCACAGAAACGTGGTAGGCCGACTCGCATGACTGGAGTGCTGCAATTGATGGCTACCAACTTGTCAGAAGGGACAGGTGAGGAAGGAGAGGAGGCAGAGTGGCCCTCTCTGTCAGGGAGTGATATAAACGTCTAATACTTAATGATGGTGATGATAAGGTCAAGGGTCTATGGGTAAGAATCAAGGGGGAGGCCAACAATGCAGATATCATGGTGAGAGTTTGTTACAAACTGCCCAATCAGGAAGATGAGGCTGATGAAATACTCTATAAGCAGATGGGAGATGTTTTATGACTGCTACCTCTTGTTCTCGTCAGGGACTTCGGCTTCCCAGATGTGTACTGGGAATACAGTACAGCAGAGACGGAACAGTCCTGGAGGTTCTTGGAGTGTGTAGAAGATAACTTCCTGACACAGCTGGTGAAGGAGCCAGGTAGTGATGGTGCCCTCCTGGACCTGGTGCTTGTTGACAGAGAAGAACTTGTAGGAGATGTAATGGTTGGAGGCTGTCTTGGGCATAGCGATCATGAAATAATAGAGTTTTTGATTCTCGGTGAAGTAAGGAGGAGGGGGTTAGCAGGACTCCACCTTGGATTTCCAGAGGGCAGACTTTGGCCTGTTTAGGAGGCTGATTGGCAGAGTCCCTTGGGAGGCCATCCTGAAGGGCAAAGGAGTCCAGGAAGGTTGAGCACTCCTCAAGAAGGAAGTCTTAAAGGCACAGAAACAGGACATCCCCATGTCCCGAACGATGGGCCAGTGGGGTAAAGGACTGGCCTGGCTGAACAGAGAGATTTGGCTGGAACTTAGGAACAAAAGGAGAGTTTATGGCCTTTGGAAAAGAAGGCGGGCCACTCAGGAGGACTACAAAGATGCAGTGAAGCTATGCAGGGAGAAAATTAGAAGGGCCAGAACCTAACTAGAACTCAATCTGGCTATTGCTGTAAAAGACCATAAAAAATGCTTCTATGAATACATTAACAACAAAAGGAGGACTAGGGAGACTCTTCCTCCTTTATTGGATGGAGGGGGAAACACAGTGACTAAGGATAAGGAAAAGGCTGAGGTACTAAATGCCTCCTTTGCCTCAGTCTTTAATAGCAGGACTAGTTGTTTGTTGGTTATCCAGACCCCTGAGCTGGAAGACAGGGATGGGGAACAGAATGAGACCTCCATAATGCAGGAGCAAATGGTTAGTGACCTGCTGCACTGCCTAGACATACACGAGTCTGTGGGGCCAGATGGGTAACACCCAAGAGTGCTGAAGGTGGATGTGCTCACCAGACCACTCTTCATGATTTATTAGCAGTCCTCACTAAGCGGGGAGGTCCCAATAGACTAGAGATTAGCAGATGTGACGCCCAGCTACAAGAAGGGCTGGAAGGAAGATCTGGGGAACTACAGACCTGTCAGTCTGACCTCGGTGCTGGGGAAGCTTATGGTCCAGATCATCTTGAGTGCCATTACATACTATTTACGGACAATCAGACAATCAGGCCCAGTCAACACAGGTTCATGAAGGGCGGGTCATGCTTAACAAACCCGATCTCCTTCTATGACAAAGTGACCCACTTGGTGGACAAGGGAAAGGCTGTGGATGTCATTTATCTGGACTTCAGTAAAGCCTTTGATACCGTTCCCCAAAACATCCTCATGAAAAAACAGGCTACCCAAGGCTTGGACAGGCATACACTCTGCTGTATCAAATACTGACTGGATGGTTGGGCCCAGAGAGTGGTGATGAACAGAGTTAAATCTAGTCGGCGGCCAGTCACAAGTGGTGTTCCACAGGGCTCAGTGTTGGGGCCATTCCTGTTTAATATCTTTATTAATGATCTTGACGAGGAGATTGAGAGCACCCTCAGTAAGTTTGCAGACAACACCAAGTCAGGTGGGAGTGTTGATCTGCTTGAGGGTAGGAGGGCTCTTCAGAGGGACCTGGATAGGCTGAGAGGTGTGCTGAGACTAATAGTATGAGCTTCAACAAGGCCAAATGCACTTGGGCCACAACACCACCATGCAACCATGCAACACTTCAGGCTTGGGGAGGAGTGGCTGGAAAGCTGCTTCACAGAAAAGGACCTGGGGGTGTTGATTGACAACCAGCTGAACATGAGCCAGCAGTGTGCCCAGGTGGCCAAGAAGGCCAACGGCATCCAGGCCTGCGTTAGGAATAGTATAGCCAGAAGGACCAGAGAAGTGATTGTCCCACTGTACTCAGCACTGGTGAGGCTGCACCTTGAGTTCTGTGTTCAGTTCTGGGCCCCTCACTAAAAGAAAGACATTGAGATGCTGGAGAGGGTCCACAGAAGGGCAACAAAGCTGGTGAAGTGTCTTGAGAGTAAGTCTTATGAGGACCTGCTGAGGGACTTGGGCTTTTTAGTCTGAAGAAAAGGAGGCTGAGGGGAGACCTTATTGCCACCTTCAGTCCATTAAAGTTAAAAATGAACCAACTCCCAGACCTTCACTTTAAAATCTATCTTGGTTGCTGTACAGTCCCGCTTGTCCTGATTTGTTTTGTGTACCTACCCATCTCTGTATAAATGCTATGGCATTACATCAAGCAGGAGACTTTATCTTTTGAACTAAGAAGGCATTTTTTTCCCTAGGATAAGTCTATTTTCTTTGAGTCAATAAAATGTATTAGCAAACTCTGAACAAAATTTGCAGTTATTTGGTACATTTTTGCAATTCATGTCACAGGGCAATATCAGCTTATGTTCCCTGCTAATATCACACCATGTATACTCAGTAAAATTCTGAAACTTATTAAAAAAATACCAAATAAAAAGGCAATACAATAAAGAATTGGGAAATGAGGAAAATCTTTGGTTTATTATTGCAAAAGTTTAAGAAACATGCATATTGAACAAAGCAACATTATTCCCAGAGAGGGGATGACTATACTAACTCAGAACTTTTTGCTTCTCCTGTGAAGTTCAATAATCCAGAGAATGATACACTTTACAAATCAGAAAATACAGGAATCTAAAGTCACTCTACTCTCTATGTAATATAATTTCTAATTATGAAATTCTCATTCTCCTTTTCCTGCCTCATATAAACTCCAGATAAAGTTTTTGACTCCTTTAGAGAAAGATTTAGGAGTCTGAATTGGCTGAGAGATAAAGAAGACAACTACCCCCGGGAGGATATTAATTTTGGTTTTATTAATTTTGCCCCAAAGAGTCAAATTTAATTTGTTCCTGTGTTCTTCAGCACTTCTTATTGAAGCTACCATGAAGGGTCAAGATTTAATTTCATCAAATCTTCAGGTTTATTAGAATAGTTATCCCAGATATTGGACTGTATTAACCAGCCATTGGAAATTCTACTCCGAAATGTTCAATGTCGGAAGTTAAAACTGCAGCCATGGAAGTAAGCTTGTATAACCCATGTCCCTGTAAAGGCAGACTTGTTTTCTACACCCATTTGTTCAGTTCTGTATCTTGGTCTTCTTGTAAACATATTGAATGATGGGGCTTCCACTTCCCTGAGTGTCTCTATGGCAGAAGTGCTATTGTTTGGAGACTATCAAAGCTTCTGACTTGTTCTAATTTATTTTGGCTTGTCATAGTTTGGGCTGAACTGGCCAATGCCTACAGATGCTCCCCCCTATCTCTCTTCAAAGAGAGAGAGGCAGGAGAGAGAGAGACTTATGAGTTTAGAAGGAACTAAACTATTTTAATGAAATATTAATAATAAAATAAAAAGAGAATAATGAAATATATACAAAACTGTATCAAACTCCCAGGATGATAATCACGTCACTGGCTGGCACTGGGGAAGTCCCAGACTGGACTCAGTGATGGACGGGGACCGGACTTCGGATCTGGACTCAGGATCGGGATCAAAGGCAGACGAACAGACTTCTCGGACTCCAGCCATTGAAGAAAAAGGGCTGACCCTTTGATCCCTCAACTTTGATACTGAGCATGAGGCAGATGGGATGGAATTCCCTGTTGGTCAGTTTTGTGTCACCTGCCCTGTCCAATCCTCCCCAAGGATCCTCCTCTACACTTTTCTGCTTCCAACCCAACGGGGAAAATAACAAAGTTAGATGACCTTGGTGGTTATAGCAATAAGTACAAGCAAGAACCTCTCTGCATACCATTCCTTGGCATCAACTGAGCGCGAACATTATCTGCACAATATGCTGTTAATTTCAGTAGTTAGAAAGTTAGAAGAGGCCTAGCTAAGAAGTAAAGTTACTGAACAAAATTGGTCCTGTTTTACCTCAAACCAGAACACGGCTTTAATTCAATAAAGTACCAAAGAGGCAAGCTTACCTTAATGCACTTTTTAACATAAATTTAAATTCTGTTTCATTCAACTATCTTCAGCAAGATTTAAGCACATACTTAAATACTTTTTTGTATTAAGAAAGGAATTCCTATATGTTAATGTGCTTTGATAAAATGGAAACTCTGGTTTTAGTATGATCAATTAAAATTGTAAGGTCACTTTGTTATCAGGATGTGCTGGTAGTATTATGAGAAGAATGACATTATAAAAAATATCAGTATCTACCAGGCGACTATATATGACGTCATATTATTTGTAACATTTCACATAATTAGGGTATAAAGAGACTGATAAACTGTGTGTTATTAAAATATTTCCTATTGTAATTAATATTTTTCTGATATTTCTCATCTTAATATCCTGAGCTTGGCCATGTTTTGATCTTATTTATGCTACTATAAAACTCAGAAATTCTTTAGCTATGGTTCTTTTAACACCTGAGATACTAAAATCCAAATCCAAGACTTGAAATAGATTATCACTTTGCCAGTGGTTGCATTTTATTGTAAGATTTTGTATTGGGTCTGGCTGAGGTGGAATTAATTTTCCCCGTGGCAGCCCTCATAGTGCTGTGCTTTGTATTGATAGCTAGAAAGGTGTCGATATCACACCAGTGTTTTAGTTACTGCTGAGCAGTGCTTGAAGAGCACCAAAGCTGTCTCTCCAACATTCCGCCCACAACCAGTGGGCTGGGGGTGAGTAAGACCTTGGGAGGAGACATAGCCGGGACAGCTGACCCAAACTGACTAAAGGGATATTCCCTGTCATATGACATCTGCTCAGCAATAAAAGTTAAGAGAAAGGAGGAGGAGGTGTGGCATTCATCATTACTATGTTTGTCTTCCAGAGCAACTGCTACGTGTACTGAAGCCCTACTTCCCAGGAAGTGGCTGGACATTGCCTGCTGGTGGGAAGCAGAGAATAAATCTTTTGTTTTCCTTTGTTTCCACGTGGGGCCTTTGCTTTTGCTTTATTAAACTGCCTTTATCTTGACCCACAAGTTTTTTTCCATCTTTCTCTCCCCCATCCTGCTGAGGAGGGAGTGATAGAGAGGCTTGGTGGTCACCAAGATCAACCCACCAAATTCGTTTTTGGCAGCCAATATGTGGCTTGAGACAATAGCAGTTTTGTATTAAGCATGCTATAGCTATAGTACTTATTAAATGGCAAGCTCCTGCATGGGTCACGGAGTTTGTTGGCTGCGTGCTTATCTCTTTCTTTTGCTAAGCTTGGGAACATGTTAATATAAACAATGCCTATGTCCTTTGCCCTGGCAAAGCACCAACAGCAGCAGCTGTTGGTACAGAAGCATATCTCCTCTTCGCACTGTGATTGCCAGTGCTACACTGGATGTTCAAAGGAAACATCCCCTCTATACATTACACAACCGGTGATACATGGAGTAAGTGGGTAGCATTGATCACACAACGAGCAGCTGGCATCCAGCCACGGTCAACCCACCACAGTTTTGAAGATACTTGTTGATTCTTTTAGGTCTTAAATGTGATCTTCCACTTAAAACACAAATTAAGTTTCTAGCCCTTATTGTTGTAAATGGAAAAGTTGTTTTCTATTTGTGAGCCAGGACAAAACAAACAGAACAAGACATAATAAAGTAGAAGAAAAGTGTGGAAAAGTTCAAACTGCTGGGTTAGTGAAGCATTACAATAGGCTGCCTGGGAAAATTGCGGGGCTCTGCAGTGACATAAGTATGACCAGGACTGCGGACCTGCTGTTTCCTAAAGGATGTTGGGGCTGCCTTATATGCAGAAGGCTTTGTTAGCAGCATCCATAGATGATGGCATACTCAACTCTAATAGTGCAATTTTCTTCTTTGGAAGTGGGGAAAAAAGGACTTTTTTGCAATCTAATGGATAAGGAAAGGAGGAGAAAATAAGGGGTGATTCTCAGACAATTGATTCTTTTCATGCAAACACACCATAACAACAGTATCAGGATTTGCAGATGCTAAGTCATGAGAACAACAGCACATAACCAACAGCAGGAGAACAAAAAGGAAAAAATATTTCCACAGAGACCTTGAAATAACATTGCCAAAAAAATATAGAAATGTTATCAGAGCTGCAAGCCAAAGGCAGACTACAGAATAGCAACTGGCAGGCCCTCAGCATTAGAAAGGCTAAGGTTACCTAATGCACTGCGTAGCCTTGTGATGGATCAGATAAGTCTCAGGGTCTTTTTCAGACTTATATTCCAGGATAGAAAAACTCACATGGTTTAAATTTTCTCAATTAAAACATAGTTGTGAGTTTTAAAGCATGTGTAATGTTTAACAAATTAAATTCAAATAAATTTAAAGAACTGTTACAATCCAGTCTGGGCTCAGCGTTTCTCAGGGCCTTGACATTTTCAGCAGCTCAGTGGTCTCTAATGGGAACAAAAAAAATCAGACACCAGAGAAAGAAATAGAAGACACACAGAGTATGTCACCTGGTTAAACAGTATGAGTCATTTGCAGCTTGGGAAGCCAGTCACCTGCCAGTAGGAGTGGGTGTTCTCTTTCCCTGGGTCTATGGTGCTGGTCTCAACTGGACCTGTGTGCCATACAACAAAGATCAATCGCTGCCCATGATGCTTAGCAGACAAATGTTTGTTTGTATGTCACTGACTGGTGTGGTTCTGTTCCCACATCCAACCCACCTGTAATTCCTTGGTAACACTTGTATTTCAAAACTGTAAGAAAAATATTTTGCTGATGTAGGTTAGCTTTGGCTAAGAGCCAAGCTACTGCTTAGCTGCTTGCTCATTCTCCCCTCTCAGTGGGACAAGGGGAGAAAAATAGGAAGAACAGGGATGTGAAAGCTCATGGGTTGAGATCAAGACAGGAAAATCATTTACTGATTACCATCACAGGCAAAACAGACTCAACCTGGGGAAATTAATTTATTATCAATTAAAATAATTTGGGTAATAATGAAGACAAAATTAAAACAACACCTTCCCTACCCCTCTTTACCCAGGTTCAACTTCGCTCCTAAGTCTTCCCCACCCCAAGCAGTGCAGAAAGGAATGAGGGTTATGGTTAGTCCACAAAAACTCCCCTCTGCCCTCTCTTCCTCTTTCACCCTGTTTTAGCACAGATCCTTCCCATGGGCTGCAGTCCTTCAGGTTGAACCTGCTCTTATGTGGTTTCTCACACAAGTTGCAGGGAAATCCTTGCACCTGCAGCACCTCCTCCCTTCCTTCTCTCACTCTGGTGCTTACAAAGCTGTTTCTCATACTTACCCACCCTCTCTTTCTCCTCTGTCTGGATGGTGTTTTTGTCTCATGGGCAAATATGTCTCTTATAGAGATCCCTTGACTGGGTAATGATGTGAGAAATATACCTGTTAGCCAAAGAATAAAAAACAGACAGTAGGTGTAGGTTGATGGTGGAGGAAGTGTAAAAGCAAATTGTGAGACAATATGTCCCATTTTCTCTTTAGCTTTTAAGTATTCAAGTTAGATACATGGCTGATTTATAGCTGATGGCTGTATACAACTGATATATACAGGACGATATATGCAATTGCCCATTTATTACTAAGAACCTTTTGTGGAAGAATTAATGAATAAATTAAACACAGGCTTTGCTGATCATGTCATTTGAATTTCCTGCTCACATACACTGTTTGTGAAAAATAGGCAGATTCAACAGTGACCTTCAAAATGATGTATTAATGTTTTTTTGATTTGCCATCTTTCATTACATGGGACCAAATGTCCTCCAGTGCCAGCTTGTCATTTTTTCTTATTAATTTTGTCACCCCCAGACTGAAGTGGCACTCTTCACCTAATCACTACATTTAGTAAACAGAAAAGTTGGGATTAAAGAGAGATACATGGGTTTTCTAGAATAACTTGATTCTCATTGGAATGTGGGTGCTTACATCTCCAAGACTTCTTTCAAAAAAACTAATGAAGTGTTTTGAAGGTATCTGAGAACTACATATTCTCCTGAATTAGGGTTTGTTCTTTGTTTACAAAAGATGTAAATGATGATTTCTAAGGCTTTCTGTGAGCAGAATCAGCAGAAATACTGTAAATGTGGTAGTAAACATATAAAACCAGTTTTACCGGGGATGGAAAATTATAATGATGATCTGTCCAATTTCCAAAATATTACATTTCACAAAGACATAATTCTGTTGTCAGATGAAGAAACAATGCACACATTTCATTTCAGATACTGAGCTTGAATTTTATATTTGAGAAAATCTCTACAGAGATAAGGACTCATTCATCCATAAAAGCAGGATAAGGGACAAAGAGAGGACTAAAACTCTATCATTGAGACTTTTGCCTTCCATTGGTTTTAAACTGAAGGAACATAGATTTAAATTGGACAGAAGGAAGACATTTTTATGATGAGTGTGTGAGTCACCGGAATAGGTTGCCAAGGGAAGTTGTGAATGCCCCATCCTTGGAAGTGTTCAGGGTCAGGATGGATGTGACTTTGAGCAACCTGATCTAGTGAAAGATGCCCCTGCCTATGGCAGGGCAGTTGGACTACATGACCTTTGAAGGTCCCTACCAACACAAACCATTTTATGAAAATATCTACCTCAAGAAATACAATTAACCAGAAGGTTGCACTAGATGACCTCCTGAGGTCCCTTTCAACCTGAATTTTCCTCTTATGCCTAGGCTAATGCTAGGCGTTGTCATATAGTAATGGTACATCAAAATTAAAAAGCAAGCAAACAAAAAACAACCTCACAAACAAAAAAAATTAAAAAAACCCAAACCCAAGCCTCTCTATCTCTACATTTAATTCTACTTTTTTTTTTAATTTCCACTCACAAGAAAGGAGATGACCGCTTCAACCGATTGCAAAATCATTTTTTAGTGGGCAAAAATAACTTTGCAGTGTTTCAAATTTTTTTCAGTTTTCTCCACAGAGCTCCAAGCGCACAGTCCCAAAGGGGCTAGTCCTTTCACTTACCACTGTTCACATTTGGAACACTGACTGTTAAAAGGTGAACATCTGGGATATTCAGCTGATGTCTTCTGTTTCATTTCTGTCAAAACTACATGTCTGGGTAAGTCTACAAGTCCTTATAGGCCTTTCTCCTTACAGTCAGATGCTCAGCTGCTGTGTGTTGGCCTAGCTTAAACAAAATGACTACACTGATAGGCAACAGCTGAAGTTCTAGCCCACAGCTTGTGTTCTGTAATATTTTGGTATGGGGAATCAGATATAGACTAAACAAGTGGTGAAGAAAATTTCACAGTATTATTAGTAGGAGAACAAGCAATTGATGTTTTTAAATAAGTTGTTCCATTAAACTATATCTGTAATGAGTTTGTTTCTAGCTATTTTACTACAAGATCATTGATTAAGGATGTTGCCATTGCCAGCATGAGTCCTTTGAAACAGAGGATGATTATGCTGTAGGGGTGCAAGTGAATCAAACTGTAGATTGAACTGTGCCAACAAGCAGCTGGAGCAGCTTTTCTGCAAGGGAAGGAGACCCAGGCATTGATTCTGATATGAAGGCCATCAGGGCAGTGTCCCCTGGACCAGGGTACAGTACCACCAAGCCCAAGTGAACAGAGCACGTCTAGTGACAATAAACATAACCACCCAAAAGTCTAGAACAGCAGACCAGTCTGTAGTGATAGTGCATGTCCAGGACTAAGCTAGCAATTCAAAGAAAGCAAGTGAAGCTCAGCCTACAGAGTAGCTCAGACAAAGACCAGGGTCAATGATCTGCGTTTGAAAGTGGGTCCTGAGTCAAGAGCACAAGCCCCGGATGAGGCTTCTCCCAGCAAATTCTCATGCAGCTATTCTCACTGAAGCCTGATGCAAGGTTATTTAGCCAAAGTAGATGCCTGAGACACCTTCAAATTTATAAATCAGAAATTTGTTAGGATATAATTAATATTAACTTGTCTTAAACCCTAATATGTGTACTAAAACAGTGTACCTAGCAACAATGCAACAGTGTTCAGTTTACCATTTGACAACAGTGTGATGGCATAGTCATTTGGAATATTTAAGAAATAAGTATTTGAGCAATGTGATGACCAAAGGGGCAGACAGAGATGTCTGTGGTTGCACAAAGAAGCCATTCTAGTGTTGTCCCAAAGTGGGGTCATTTACCCGGTGTGCAAGACATCAATGTACACAGCACTGACAGAAGTATGAACAGTAATATAAGCACAGTACTCTGTAAATGGGCAGGACATTCTGCCAAATACAGATGACTGGCTGATGAAACTAAAACCAAAATAACCTGGATCAGCAGGTGGGATTCCCTTTTGGGGAGGGCGGGTAGGGTGGAGGTGAGAAGCATAAAACACTAAGAATGACTGAGGAAAGATACATGAAAAAGACCAGCCTGTATGAGCTCCAACCTCTCTCATCAGAAGCTCACAAGCCTGATCGTCTTGACCTCAATGACTAAAAGTATCAAGGACCATGGCTACCGGTGCAAACTATATAACAGCAGCTCTAGAGCATTGTATACTAAGTGCATCAGTTTCTTGTAGTGATAAGGTCTAAGAACAAATTATTAACAAATTATTAAGTGTGTGGTTAATAAATTAATTTAGTAAAATTTAATTCTACAGTTTAAACCATCTTAATATGTATCAGTCTCCTAACTGCCCCCAGGACAGCAGTCTACGTGCACGAATTCAGTTGCAGCAGTTACACAGCTGCACCAAACCAGAGCTGACTTGAACACTACAGTGAAGCCCTTAGGAGAGAGTGAGGGGAAGATATTGCAGAATTTGTTGGTGCACTCACAGCCCTGACACAAAGGACTGCATATGATTATGTTCAGTAAGTATTTTTTCCTACTCAATCCTTACAGCGTCTGTTTCTTTCTGGCACCTCTTTTGTCATTTCCATCTTATCACTGCGTACTAGGCTATTGAGGTTATTTCAAGTTAAAAAGGCTGGTTCTTGATTTCTGACTAAGACCTTCCAAAAATCCAGTGGGCAAATTACAATCAGGAATGTCATGTTGGTCACCATGCTTCTTTTTTGTTACTCTGATTCATTCTGCTTAGTCAAGTCAAATGTCATCCAGCTGAACAACATATTTGCTGTATCAACTGAGTCTTTGTTATTAGTGATGCAATGGAAATATTGCCTGAATTCTGCAAGCACAGCTTTTGAGTATAATGTATTTATTGTGGGGAAAAAAATGGTGTTTGCAGCTTAATCAGGATGGTGGTAGCATACTAAAGTGCAGATTTAACCTGAAATTATCTCCTTTTTTAATTTAAAAGGTACAATATAAAATGGCATCACATTAAGTCTTAAGGAAAATCTTGATGTTATGATCACAAATGCTCTTTTTGGAATAACTGAGTCTAGAGACATGATATTAATATAAAGAAACTCATACCAACTTTTAGAAGCACATTTCATTTTATTTTTTAATGCATGAATCTGTAATTTTAAAGATGTAACCATTAAATTACTATGAATATATGTCCTTGGGTGGTAATAATTACCTAAAGAAAACATGCCATAACATTTATTTTTGTTCATTACTGTCTATGAAAGACAGCAATTCATCCAGATAGGAGGAAGGCAGAGACTAGGTTTTAAAGTTGCTGCAAGTAACTTCAGAACACTAAAAAAAAAGTTNTTTTTTTTTTTTTAATCCTGAAACCACTACTGAAGCACATGTTGACAGTATGGGCATTTAGAGTCACCACTTCTCAAAAAAAAAGTCCTTTCAAGTATAGAACTTCTATGAACTCTAAAATGTCTATGAGGACAGGTGAGCGGTAGCACAGGCTGTCCAGTTTAAAGAAAAAATGACTGGTGGATGAGGGAAGAGCAGTGGGTATTGTCTGCATAGACTTCAGTAAGTCTTTTCGTGCTCTTTCCCATTAGAGAAGCTGATGAAATGTGGGAGAGATTAGCAGACATTGAGGTGGACTGAAAATTGGCAAAACAGCTGAGCTTAGAGGATGTGATCTGTGGCACAAAATCTAGTTGGAGGCACATCACTAGCAGTGAACCTCAGGGGTCAATACTGGGTTTGGTCCTGTTTTAACTGGATGATGGGGCAGTGTACCTTTAGCAAGTTTGCAGATGACACAAAACTGGGAGGACTGGCTGATATGCCAAAGGCTTGCACTGTCATCCAGAAGGATCTTGACAGGTTGGACAAATGGGCCAGCTGACAGGAACCTCGTGAAGTTCAACAAGATGAAGTGCAAAGTCTTGCACCTGGGAAGGAAAAATCCCAGGCAATAATATATGCTGGTGGCCACTCAGCTGGAAAGAAGCTTGGCAGAAAAGGACCTGGTTGATCATGAGCCAGAAATGTGCCCTTGCAGTACAGAAGGCTGGTGGTATCCTGGGCTGCATTAGGATGAACAATGCCAGCAGGTCAAGTGAGGTGATCTTTCTGCTCTACTCAGCACTGGTGAGGCCACACCTGAAGGACTGTGTCCAGTTCTGGGCTCCTCAGTACAAGAGAGACATAGACATAGTGGCCCAACAAAGGGCCACAAAGATGATTAAGGGTTTGGAACGTCTTTCCTATGAGGAAAGGCTGAGAGAACTGGGACTGTTCAGCCTGGTGAAAAGAAGTCTTAGGGAGATCTTATCAATGTATATAAATACCTGAAGGGAGAGTGCAAAGAGAACAGAGCCAGGCTCTTTTCAGTGATGTCCAGTACAGGACTAGAGGCAATGGGCACAAACTGAAACACGGGAGGTTCCCTTTGAACATCAGGAAACACTTTTTTACTGTGAGGGTGACTGAGCACTGGCATAGGTTGCCCAGAGAGGTTGCGGAATGTCTGTCCTTGGGGATATTCAAAAGATGTCTGCACACAGACCTGGGAAACTGGAGCTAGGTGGACCTGCTTGAGCAGGGAAGTTAGATCCAATGACCTCCAGCAGTCCCTTCCAACCTCAGCCTTCTATGATTCCATTGTACCCTCTCCACCCTTGGAGGTTTTTGAGATCTGACTGGCTCAAAACCTGGTGAGCCTGGTCTGACCTCAGAGCTGCCCCTGCTTAGAGCAGGAGATTGGTTTAGATACATTCTGAAAGCCTTTATCTAGTTCATGAAGAAATGAAAAAATCTTTTATTTTAGTAAAAAATTTTAGATGTTACTAAATATATATGCTAATTTGTTAAAACACGTTTGATGATAAGACCCATCTACTATAGGGTACATGAAATGCCTTTCTTACTTTTACAAAAAATTAGCCAACACTGAATAATTCATTTGTTTTTTTTTTTTCCTTTAACTGCTTTCAAATCCTCAATGAAATTCCAGCATTGCCTAAGATTTTAAAAATATATTAAAAGAAATTTATGTTGCTCAAAATTCAAAACATCACTTTCTTTATTCCTAAATGCTAATAAGCATTTTAGCATTTGTGAGTATTGCATTTGTGACTGAATTACAGTGTGAAATTTAATTTCTCTTGCTAATTTACAACTCAAATAATTCACTCATTGCTTCTTTTTTTTTTTCTATGTTGAAGCTGTTTCTTTATAATAGAGTCTTAAAGGAATGAATTAATGCAGATAAATATATTTTTAAAAAGAGAAAACAAATTAAATCACAGAAAGTAAAAGATTTGTAAAGGAAAGGTTTTAGCTCTAAGTAGCTTTTCTTTATTTTGCAGAAACTATCAGGCTTCTGACTTCAATGACTTTTTTTCAGTGTTATATTCTGCTACCCATCAGGCACTGAAAGTAAAATACTTTTTATTTTAAGGAACCTTCTTTCACAGTTCTGGAATTTCAGCAGTATAATTTGAAATCTCCTGCTAATAAAAATGTTTTCAAGACCTCCTGTAAACAACATGGCAGTACCATCATATAATAAAAAATATATATCTTCAGTTACTGATTTACTGCACAATTATATAAGTATACTGCGGTACAGAAAGAATATTGGGCTTCTGTATGACTGGTGAGCTACACCATATCATCTGGCTTGTTCTTCTGTTTACCACATATAAGCTAAGTTGAAGAGCATATTTTATTACAGGTCTTCCATAAGCCTCACAGCATAAAATATATTCAGAGTCCATCTTTAATAAATGCTTTATTTAATTCTATTCACAGACTGCACACACCAAACAGATTAGTTGGTTTGCCTGTTGTTCTACAAGAAGGCATGAAGCCAATTCAATGCCTAAAATTTGCAAGAAAATGTACAGTCAATGAGTTTTAGTATAGCTTTAAAGGAGGAGTGTAAGGTGCATACAGAAGGTCTCTGTAGCTGTGGAATTGAAGTTAAAAGGATATTATGGTATTAAGTAATTGGAATTAAAGCTCAAATGTATTCATTTCTAATTTGTGTTCATTCCCCAAAAGCTGTGCACTGAAGATGGTGGGAACACAGTCTGAATGCCTGGAACAGGGAAAAAGAGAGCAACGAAATCTGTTTTATCTGCAACTTTATCACCTATTGTCTAGTGGCCTTGGGCAAAATTTCAAATTCTCCTGTACTGTTGTTTCTAGATCCACCACTAATGCTTGTCCATCCCCAAAAGAAGTGACTAGAAATGTTTCAGGTGGGAAGCAAAACATAGGACAATATGCAAAGGCACAGCAAATAGAGAATCTGGCTGGAAGGAGGACTACAGCAGTTTTCCACAGCTGATGATACACTACAACAGGCCAGGAAATTACAAGATAGACTCTTGTAACTGCCAGGATACAGAGAGTTTCAGTAATGAAATTATAATTATTCTTTTTGGTTTTTTTTGGCACATTAGTTCCTTAGTACAGAAGGATATGTGGTGACTAGAATGACCACGTGTCTGTTTCTACCATCTCAAACTTGGGGTAAGGGGCGTAAGTGGTGGGGAAAAATTCATAATTTAGTTTATATTTCAGCAGTAAGGTTTGTGTTGATATCAGCCGAGAACATATTTTTAAAATATTTATAAAAACAAAATTCTCAGGTTAATGAATGCAAGTTTAGCTTGTTCTGCCATTTATTGATTTCTGTTGCAAAGACAGCATGAGTTTAGTCAGCAGAAAAATATAATTTTTATTGTGAGAAACTATACATATAAGGAAAAAATATTTATTGGCAAAATACTACTTGTTTTTCCCAAAGTTTTAGTAATGAAGATTGAGAATTTTCTTGCTGAACAAAATAAAAAAAATATGCAAGAGGATTTAAGGTGAAACTCTATGATTCCAGTGACATAAATGAAATGAAGTTGCATAGCATCAGCTGAGGATTGGCTGTTCTGGCTATGTTAATGGCAGGTACAGTTCCTAGAAATTTGTTTCAGCTGTGTCTCCTTCCTAGAAGTAAAAGCTTGGCAGCATATGGACATACCCAATTGTCCAGGTGCTACTGGACATCAGAAAAGCTGAAATGGACAGATGTGACATAGGAAAGGAAGAAAGATTGCCAAAATACATCTGAAATTCTCAAGTCCTGCTCAGGTAGCTCTATATCACTTGACAACAACTTTTATGCTCATGCTAGTGCATAAGCTAGCACGTTCTCATACATTAATGAATATGAAGGCATGAAGTGTTAATTTTGGAACGAGGGGTATAAACAGAGCAGGAAAAGATAACACCATTACAGAAACAGGAAATTTTTTCAGGTGTACTCAGATCACAGACCGACAGCTCTAATGATACAAACACAGTTAGTCACCTGAAGCTCATCTTACTGTTGACATGGTTGGAGAAGTAAACTTACATGGCAGTTTTGTATCAATCCTTATTTTGTTTGATTTTACCAAATAATGCCTTTTACAAGACTCGTTGTTCAAATAGTAAAAGAAGCCTCAAATCAACAAAACTGTTTTTCTTTTGTTAAGACTTTTGGGATTTTTAAAGATTACACAGTGATGGACCAGGGTCTATGAAAGCACTAGCTTTTTGATAATGAATGGTATATCAAACTAAAGAAGATCCAGTGAATTCAGTATGAAGAAAGATACAATCCAGAGTAATGAGGATATTATAATCTGATATTAAAGCACAGACTGATCTGCAAATAGCATAGAATTGCTTAAAAATAAGTTATCTATTACCAGAAAAATGTAATGAATACTGTTATTTAATTATGAACATCACAATAAAGAATAACTATGAAAAATAGATAATGTTAGGACAAGCTATATGATATTCTTGTAACTCTGTAATCTGTTTTGAGAAACAGAACTTGTCTTAAAACAGTACACTGATAAGGGAAAGGAATACCGTAGGCCAATATGTCCATAAGAAGCATGAATCAGCTGTAGATTTAAAAAATATGGTTCTAGTGTGGTATCAGTTGCTAATAATTTTGAAGCTAGAAATCAGTCTACTAGTTTAGGTAGCTTAAAAATAAATCTTATTTTTCAACATAAAAATTAAATCCACACTTGAAATTCTGGAACATATACACATGTATGTTGTGGCCTTGCATATGCTTTCTGTGCTTTCATTTGTCTTTAATTTGGCTGAGATTTCTGAATTTGGTGGTAGTCTTTTATTATAAGAAATTAATGGGATTTGGCTATATAGGAGCACTTACGCAGTTCCCATTTTTAACTATTTTGTGAAACAGCTACATTTCATCTGATGTTTAGACCAAAGAGACAAGCATGATTAAACTTTTAAAGAACCTTGACTGTGACAAGTGAATGAGCTTCTTATAATAGCCCCATGTCTGAAGTAGTGAAGACGATGATTGTTTTAAAAAAAAACCACTTCAGAACTTACTGTGATCCATAACAAATATGAGTTTATGTGCCTCCTTGTATTATGGCAAATTATCAGAATGGAAAAACTGCTTGAGAAGAAACAGGGGAAAAAAAGCCCAATATATTTGTCCTAACAGCTGTAGAATTATCCACCTGATCTGTGGCATACTCAAAGACTGGCAGGAACACAACAGAAAGGACAGGAGCTGCGAATCGATTGCTCTGAGAAGTGGGGTTTTCCCCTTCTATGACCTCCAACTATCTGACTACAGTTGACATTTACCACTGGGAAGCAATTAGCATCACTCTGGTATTAGAAGTATTTCCATGCTAATTATTTTCATATGAGAAATGTCAAGATTTCTGCAATACTCAACACATTGATTTTTGTACTGAATTACATCTAACAGTTTGTTAAAATGGCACTTCAGCTTATTGGGGAGAGATTTTAAAAGGCAGAAATGAGAGATGGCTTCTAATTCTTAATGTTTCTTTTTGTTTTCCTTCTTTTTTTTAATGCTTTTGAAAAGTAACATTGTCTCTGCATTGAATTGCTTAGTTGAACATCCAGATAAGCATTTCTAGACATGTTGCTCAAAATGACAATTTTTTTAACCAAGTAACAGAAGTATGATTGATAACAAAAATTCAGATGCTTTCAATTATAAGAAAATTAATTCTTCATTAAGGTTCCACTGATTTTTGATTCCTTACAAATAGCAATTGTATGCTTTGTCAAAAAAAGGTAAGCTGACCTTAATACTTATGTAACTGCAGTCTCTTAAAGACATTGATGTTTCATTTCTCTCCCTTCTCAGCCTCAGGTACTAGATCAGGTGGGTGATCTTTAAAATTGAGAGCAGCCCTAATGCAGCGAACCCATCTAACCAGCCTAGTATGGTTCCAGAATAAACATATGTTGCTTGTTCAAGACTACGACCTGACCATCACAAGTAGGACCTTGAATGCCATCATAAGGGAATAGACTAATAATGGAGTAATAACATAGCAATAAGAAAATAAATAGACTAAGCTTACATTCAAAACCCATGCATTTTCCCAAAGTATCTAGTCACTAGTTGTATGAAAGAAGTAAGACTGTGCTTACTTTTTTTTTCTCTTACATTTTATCTTCTGTGTTTTCGTTCAGTCCAGCATTAATGGGTTGGTCTCTTGCTTTTTGTCTTGTTAGAGCTTTTCTTTGTTCTAGGTAAAAAAGCCATAGTAAAGTAAAAGGAACTCAAGCAAACAATCCTCAAGGGTCTGGGATGACTGCAGAGGCACCACTGTAAATTTTAGATTTTTGTGATGTGACTTAAAAGTCACATTAATTCATTGTTCCCTGTGGGGCCCAGAAGCCTTTCCTCAGACCATAGACATCCTGACTTCTTATGTTTTGATAGAAAATCTAGGGATGTGTCAAGCATTACACCAGGACCAGTACTCTGCCTGACCTCTCAGGCCTCTGTTAGTTCAGATATGAGAGATACCTTGTTTTCCTTCAGGATTCAGTGGGAATCCTTGAGCAGGGACAGAAGTTAGCATATGGCTTCAAACAGTTTCAGTATAGCAAGCAGGGTACAGAATCCAGGCATAACAACTATTCTTCCTTGAAAAACCTAGTATATACATTTGAGATAGCCTCCATTCATGTGTTTTTTTTCCTCTTGGTATCTTAGAGTAAATGTGAGGTAGTTCACTCCTTACTGATAACGAACCTGAAAGAGCTATTAAAAAAAATAGAGTAACCATATCTCTTAAGCTACTGGCACAGCAGTATATCAAATTATCATCTTCTAGCTGACCTACATCTCCTGAGAAGCTGAGACCTTTTTCTTGTATTGGTAATGTAATTTGAAAGTGAGATTAACCTATTTACAACTTTGTTCATCAAAACATTTTTGTTTAGATTAGTTAAACATCTTTGAATCGGCCACAAGAAGGTTGTATTTCTGACCCACTCCTGCTCAAACATTTCTGAGGCCTATTCTAGGAGAGTGGGCTGGAATCACTCTTGAGAATTCAAGAGTACTGAAGCTTAAGTTAATAGAAATCTTCTTACCCCTAACTCCACAATCCAAACAGACCTAAAACAGTTTCTGGAAGATGAGAAAGTAAAGCATTGGGTTGCGGAAGGTGCAACATGATACACTAGCTCAAAATAGCTCAGTTTGTATACTTGGAAATGATCCAGAATTGTTTGATTTACCTGCAATGTGACACTAAAAAACATGCTTTCAAAAAGTATACTCTAAATCTAATGATACTGGTATGATGAATATACACTCAGTACATTTCTGTGGAGAAAGAATCCTTTGTTGTACTGATAGAACTACCCTATTTTACTCTAATTGAGTAAGACAAACAATTCCATGAGTTACGATGTTAACAGGCCTCTTAGTAATATAAAAAGTTTCAGAATACTTAGAATCAAAAAAGTAGGACACTGTTAATTTAGTTGCTAAGAGATAAGTTTGATCAAAGCCAAAGAATGTGAACTGCAACCTCAAATATAAGAAGCTTCATTTAGAAAATGGACTTAATAACAAGCATATTTATTCATTGTTGGAGACTTGTGATTATTAATATTTGATCTAAAGAATGCCTTATATTTAAGGCTTCCATTATTTACATTTATTATCCATTTTTTTCCTGCCATTGCTTTCTGGCTTCACTACTGCTAAGAAATATGTAACCAAGATAATCATATCTTCCATCAGTGCCTCAATCTGCTTAACTGAAAAAGCCGTACACAATATTACAGTGCTGCTACTGACAGAGGATTTAACTAGAACCGATTCTCCACAAAGCAACTCACACTCCTGACTTCAAAAGAAAATTTGCTAAAAACTGGGAAGTTTCCTCCATTCCAGAGGGCTGAAACTTAACTTCTACTCACAGACCAAAGAGCCAAATGGTCCACAAAGTAAAAGGGAACTAGAGTCCATTTCTGCCTGATACAAAAGTCCATTTCTTGTGGTGATACAGCCAACTAACGTATACATGTGACGCTCGCTGAAGATGAATAGTCCATTTTACTATGCATCTCACTCAGCTCATGGTTTATTATGGTTTTGGGGTTTTTAAAATTATTTTTATTGTGCAAAGAAATATCACAATTAAATGACTACCATCCTACTCATTTCAGCATTTTTAAAGCAGTAAATATAATTTAAAATATTTGATATTCTACTTGGATGTTTCAGTCTCATTCAAAATATAGCAAACATAATTGGAGAAATTATTAAGATTTATATGGGGGAGGCCTTTCACAGCAACTTAATTTCCTTATGACTTTTGGCTGAAAGGGATTTATTTTTCTTTCTTTTTCAACGGTACTCCTTTCTGTTTTGTATACAATTGCCCAGAACAATCTGAATAACATGATACTACAGCCAGAGAAAGTCAATCTAATATCATACAACTCTTCTTTCCCTTAAAAATTGCATGCTGTCTAGGATACTCTAGTTAGGGGTGAACAAATTTCCTGACCTTAAAAAGACTGCCTGAAGGCAGCCATAGCAACAGGAGGTAATATTTGATTTGATGAGCTCCAGCAATTCCTCTGCTGATTCCTGCTGCTCTTCGGTTTTAGCTATGTGCTCACAGGAGCTGTAGAGCCCTAGGGCCATTACTTTCTTAGGCCCTGCAGTGCTTTATCCTAGTTACAGCTTCCAAAGCAGATCAAGTGGGGAAGGTGGGTTCAGAAGAAGTTTGGCAAAGACAAGTCCATGGGGAATTCTATTCTGGATTTTGGAACTTTCTTGGCTTCTGCAATAATAAACTTAAAGTGTTATGCAGGAGAAAAAGGAGTCCAAAAAAGCTTTGTCATTTCATGAAAGGATGAAATAATCCATTACGTCTTCAAAAATCATTTTTGCCTGAGAAAGGTTAGTTATGTAGTTTGCATCCATCCAACTAATTACATCTCCAGCATCTTTTGTTGGTATCATTGAGCATTTTTAATAATTGTATATAAACAAGCAGCTATAAGTTTGGTTTTAGCCTATAACTAAAAGTTCCGGTCAATTGCACACCCTGAAGATGGTTCACTTGTATCTGTACTCATTGTTACTGTGGAAATGTATTTCATGAGGCAGAGAAAGAAACAGCATCTTCTGAGAAGCAGCATCCCTCCAGGACGCACTAGACCTGGAATTAACAGTAATTACCTTTCAGCTTCAGAGTGTATCAAACAGGTAGTGGAATGAAGAAGACATAGGATACCCCTTATTTTCCAAGTCATATCTTGCTGCTTATACTCAGGAAAAAATTACTCAAGGACTATCCATTTGATATAATAAAACTGGAAAGTGAGTTCTTAAATCTCACTACCTCCATGCTTCGGATTGAAAGAAAACACGAATGAAACAGCTTAATCTTCTCAGAGTGCTGAGAGAGTTATATGTGATGCTATCCCATAACACTGATATAGATAGAAACAAGTAGTTGCAGGGAAGTAATACAGGATGTGGTACGCTGGAATCACTGACAGAGAAATGAAAGAGAGAAGGTTGCAAGGAGAGGTAAGTATGGAACATGGTCTTTGATCAGGGGGCTAAGTTTAGCAGCCTTACTAGTAGCTCATATTATATTGTGAGGCAGTGGGTTTTCCTGAGGTAGTAGGGCACCTACTCTGCTCATTTTGGAAATTCCCTATTTATTGTCTTAAAATAAAGGATGCTCTTTTGAATATACTCCAAATAAGCAATAACTTCAGTTATACCGACCAAGAGAAAGAAAAGGATCCACATTGTTCACAGCATGTATATGGGGAATAGTCAAGCCTGAATTGTTTTATAACTTCTGTGTATTATTCACTTTCTAAAAACTGTGGTTACCATAGCTAATATTCCCAAAATAAAGTATTTTTAAATTTAATACTCATTGAGAGAGTAAAGAGTGGCATATCAAATCAAACTGTCAGGTACAATGAGTTACAAAGCATATTGAGAGTGAAAAAGACAACTTGATGCAGGCTGACTTTTTTGGAAACAGTTTTAAGGCAAACATGTTTATTATAAATGTTAAGTAATGATCTGGGGTGAAATACAAGAGTTAAGAACTGTGAGCTAAGTCAAACACTCGTTTCAGAAATTAAAATCCTGGTTAGCTACACTCTCCCCTGAGAGCTCTGTCTCGTGTACCACTTATTTCAATACCTGACTTCCATTAAATTACAGTTCTCTTGGCAGGAATTTGTCATCAACGTTTTACACAAAATTATTATAGTATGCATAATAATTTTACTAAATTAGTGTATTTATTTTGGGGTTTTTTGCATTTACATACAAACCAGAAGGATTTCAACCTAATCTTAACTAATTTCCTTATAAAACCAAAGATAGTCTCACATACTGATGCGTGGTAGGGGAAATCAAATGTGTTGGACTTTAGGACTGTGGTGGGTTTACCCTGGCTAGATGTAAGGTGCCCAATAAAGCTGCTCTATCACTCGCTCTCCTCAGCTGGACA
>VUYV01000413.1:521318-534440 GCA_008711295.1 Anarhynchus alexandrinus | reverse complement strand
GGGGTTGGGGGGGGGGTTGGGGAGGGGGGTGGGGGGGGATGGGATGGATGGGATGGGGCTGGGACAGGACCTCTGTATAACACCCAGCACCCGCCAGTCCCACCAGCCAGAATCCAGCGCCCCGAGGTCTGGCCAGCGCTGGAGTTCCCAGCAGACCCCCAGGCTCAGTGGGAAGAGGGCTTTGGTCTTTCACACCCCCCGTTAGTTTCAAAATCAGCACAGCGTGCTCCCCGGCCCAGCCAAACGCTTCCCTCTTTTCCTTAAAATTAGGAATAAGGTAATCGCGGTAACGTGACATCTCTGAAGGTGGCATGAACAGCAAAAGGAAAAACACTGTCGTGTTTACAAATGGCATTTTCTTGTTCAAGAGTGGCATTTGTCTGCGTTGACCCCAGGTCTGTCCGGGAGGCAGCGGGACAGCACAGCTCCTGCACCGCAGCGTCCGGCGGGGGATGCTCTCAGCAGTGGGATGCTGTCCTGGCCAAAGGGAAAAAAGATCCAGACTCTCCTCAGAACCGCCCTCACAGAGCCGTTGGGCCCGGGGAACGGCGGATATTTCTGTTCCTGAGGAGAGTCGGGAGTTTATCAATCCCTGGGAGATGTTAAGCGTCTCCTCGGGGCCGTCGCTCAGCTCGCAGGACCCCTGCGGGGCCGTGGCCGGGCGGGCGGTCACCGAACGCGGCACTCCTGGGGGAGCATCGGGGTTTTTCCCGGTGGTCTCGTGAGCGCGGGTCTGTGGAAGGAGAGGAGATCTTCTCTCGAGGTGGGAGTTGCCCCGTTGCCAGGAGGGAGCGAACCGCTGCGCCCCACGGGGCTCAGCACCAGCCCCCGCAGCGGAGAGGGCCGGCGAGGTCGCTGGTCACGCGTCACCTCCATCGCCCCGCGGGCGGAGAGCCGCGCAGAGCCCGCCGGGGGCGGCAGGGCTGGAGGCGGCGCTGAGGCCGTGCAGCTCGGGACACCGACCCCATCCCTTCCCCCAGCGCTGCGGAAACCCGCCGGCTTCGCTGAAATGTGCTGGAACACCATTTAAAGATGTGCAGACCTTATTTGAAAGATGCTGGCCTGGAGAAATTTTTCTAACAGCCTTATTTTAGGAGCAGGGGGGTATGTAGTGTAAACTGTTTTAAAAAACTTCAGCAAGCAAGAGACCCCAAACAGAGCGAGCTTCCAAAATCAGCCTCTTTTCAGTTTTTCCGTGACCGTTCCGTTATTGAACCACAGCGAACTGTGAGAGCTTCGAGGTTGGTTCTCCTCTACAAACGAAGAGGGGAAAAAAAGGAAGACTATTTTTGTACACATAAATATAGATGTATATATAAAATGTATTTCAGCTGTATTTGGGAGAAACCTCACCCCAAAGGCAGCTCCGTGATCCCGTGGCGGGTGCCCGGCGGTCTGAGATGCCCAGTGCCCGTCCCTGGCCGTGGGAAGCCATTCGCCACCGCAGCCAGTGGACTCAGGCGTGCGGCAAACGCGGCTGTTGGCGGTGACCCGGTCCCCCAGTTCTTCCTAAGCCTCGCCTCGGTGGTTATTTAAAGTTCCCGGCGGACACAGGCATCCCGGCTGGTGGGACCCGTCCCGGCCCTGGACCCGGTGCCGGTGCTGCCCGCGGCACAGAAGGCGGAGGGAGAGGCTGTTATGGCAATACCCCGACCCGCGTGCCCGGGGAGCGAAAAATCCTCCGGGCTAATTAGTCAGCCCAACCTCCCCTTCCCAAACCCACCGCCTGGAAATGCTTGGGACTTTACCAGCTTACGCCTCATCAGTATTCGGCTTCGCTGCCAAAGCGCGAGAGGGGGGAGGAAAGATAACCATAAGGACAAGAGATAAAAAGGAACTCAATAGGCAACACAAATAAACACTCCCGTGTCTGCGCTGTGGACCTCTCCTGCCATTCAGATAACCTCTGCGCTGGGCCAAACCCGCCCCCCGCCGCCCCCGGCGCCCCGGCGAGGGCTCGGTGATGAGCACGGAGCGTCGCAGCCGCCGCCGGGACCCCGTCACCCGCGCTGCGCCGGGCTCTGCCCGGGTCAGCTCCGCGGGGGCGCACGGGTGGGAGACGGGGGGGTCTGGAGGGGCCAACAGGAGCCGTCACCCCACAAAGCGGAGATGGGGGGGTGAGCGCATCCCCCTCTGCGTAACGGCGGCTCTCGGGACTCCCAAAGTCATCCGAGAGGCGGCGGCCAGCACCGAAACCTGGCAGGGCTGCCTTGTCCCCATCCCGGTCCCCATCCCGGTCCCCGTCCCGCTCCAGCCTTGTGCATGACGGCCACCGGGACCGCACCCCGGTGTGCACGCAGCGTGCCACCCCCACACCGCGGGCGCTGCCGCCGGTCCCGTACGCGCCGCTGTGCCGGCTGTGCCCAGCCGGAGCCGGGCTTTCCTTCCCAGCAGGTATTTTAGGACTTAGTTGAAATCAAATGCAGGTTTTTTTAATCTAGTCTAAACCTACTAAAACATTCACTACTCTTACTGCCTAATGCATTTATTCATGGCCTATATATATTCCCCACTATAACTAACCTCTTTTTTCATGTCTTCATTTTTAATAATATTGCTTATGTGAAAATTGCTGGATAAATTATTCAATTCTCCCCGTAATCTAGTATATCTGCGGTGGAACCGCTAACCCGGCCCTGTCAATACCTTCATAATAATTTGGGTTATTTGTGCGTGTCCCTCTCCTCCCCCCGCCCCGGGCTGGGGCTCGGCCCCTCCGCGCAGCGGTCCCACGGAGGAGCATTTTGCTCTGACGTGACAGAGAGAAGCTGCCACGTCGATGCGCAGCTCAGCACGGGTTTCACGTGGAACTCCATTCACATGGGCAACCACGGGGCGAGGATGGGTAATTAATGACTCCCGCACTCCTGAGCCCGCAAAGCTTGAGCACCTGCTGCAAAAATCGCTGGTTTTGGGGACGCCCAACAGCTGCTTTGGCCACGCTGAAATACTGAAATATTGGCGGTGGGTGTACGGTGCACGTGGCATTCTCTCGTTGCGCACGGTGCGAATTAAGAATGAGACCCAGTGCCGCGTCCCCCTTCCCCGGGGCTGGATGGGGCCCCGCGGGCGATGCACGGGTCCGCCTCCGTCGCGCCCGGGAACCCGCCGCACCGCTTCCTCGGCGCCCGCCATCGTTTAAAGATGTCGAACTATGGCAATAGAGCCATTTAGATAAAAAAGGGCAAATAAAATGCTGAGAGTCAGTTTGATCTAACTCAACCTTTTCAAATGACTACACTAATTTTCGACACGTGAATTTAACTGTGTGTTTGCCCCCCTATAAACAGGACGAATAAACACTATATCATTTTTACACTTGAACTGTATTATGATTTTAATGCAGGCTCAGGTGAGATGAGGTCAGAGGATACAATTAAATGGATCTGGTACCATCTGGAGATTAGGGTCTCTTTAACCATGCTTGGGTGATTTATCCATCAGCAGCTCGTGTAGTGCTTCATAAAAACTGGTATCTGTTTAAAAAAAGATATTAAAATACGGCGTATTTTTAAAATTAGAGACTAAAATATGGAGCAGTTGCAGGCGAGCAGTTTATTTCCGAACCGCTGAGACAGAAATTCCTGTATAGGAGTAAATCTACTGATAGAAATGTGCCGTATTTGCTGTTATTTACACGGGGCTGCTTTGTGCGGGGCAAAAGGAAAGCAAGCCCCAAATCCCAAGCCCTTTGAAGCGAATGCCTAATGAGGCAGGCTTTAAAGGGTTCGAGACTCGCCGAGCGGGAGGCGATTACCCGCCTTCCCGAGGGGCGCCCGCCCGCCTCGGCACCCCCCCCCCTTGGCGCTCCGCCGTCGCCTCCGCACGAGGCTGCGCCGGGAGAGCGGCTCTACGGCGGCCAACAGAAGTTGGGGGCCTTCTACCACCTCTTATTGCGAGGCTGCGAGCAGCAGCCTATGGCGTTAGCCAGCATTTGTCTTGTAATAAAGCAAAACGGGTGTAAAATCAAATATTTAAACTGTCAGCTTTCAAAGCGAACGAGTGGCCAAAACTCAGTTTAATAATTGATCCGTCAATGTGCGGATCAAAAGCTAAGGCCAAAATTAAACAATTATTTTTCTGAAATTATATTTGATTAAAAATTTCCTGAAAGAAAAACAATTCAGCCATTCTTCTGGACGGTAATTTATACAGTTTAGTGATCTTGCTGTCAATAATATACAAATAGCGCTAATATATTACTATAATGCTTCATTTTCATTAAGACATCTGCCAAGTTCTCAAAAACCTTTTCCATTTGGGACTTGACTTATAATTGCATAATCCCTTGGGGGAGTTTCAATATTATTTTAATCAATTTTAACCACAATACACAATATGGATGATTACATTGCAATGTCATTTCCAAAGTTACTTTCCCCCATTACTCATTCGCAAGGGGAGAGGACACCGGGAATGGTTGTGAAAGATGCTCCGGTAGGGAAACAAATGGCAGAGCCGCAGAATGAATTTCTCCGCCTTCCAGAAGGACGACAAGGCGAATAAATATGGATTTACGTGAACCGAGGGTCTGCGGCCGGCGGCGGCGGCGTCCCTGGGTCTCACAGCCACCGCAGCGGCTGCCCTCTGCCCCTTCCCGCGGCCGGCAGCGCGGGCTGTACCCGCAGGAGTCGCCGCTGGTAAAATACAGCTCCTTCCTCTCCTTCCTCTCTTCTGGACCAGTGCATCACCGCAGCCCAGAGGGCAGCATCGCCGGGGTGCTGTGTTCTGGGTTCTTCCACAAGGGTTTTGCCGGTGCGAGCTTCATCTCCAGTGACATCGTCTGCAAACCACGTTTACCGGCGTCTGGTGCCTCCTTCGGCCCCCAGCCCCCCGTTTTCCTGCGTTCTGCAGATAACGAACTCGCAAGTGACCCACTCCTCCTTTCTGCTCTGTTTGAAGCTCACAGAGAAGGGACACACACACACACACACACACACACACACACACACACACGCACACCCCTCACCTGCAGTAACCAATCTGGTAATGTGCAGACCAAACGCTAAGGCCAAATTCAAACAGGCACTTTTCTGAAATTGCACTTGATTAAAACTTTCCTGAAAGCAGAACAATTCAGCCACCGTTGTGACACCGGTGCACCACAGCAGATTTGCAGCTGGGGGAGTGTGCCGGTTAGGGTGAGGAGTGGGTCTGGGGAGGACCAGGGGTCCAGCAGGAGGTCCACAAGGGTCTGGAGAGGACTAGAGGTCCACCGGGAGGTCCACAAGGGTCTGGAGAGGACTAAGGGTCCACAAAGAGGTTCACAAGTGCCTAGAGAGGACCAGGGGTCCACAAGGAGGTCCACAAGCATCTGGAGAGGACCAGGGGTGCACAAAGAGGTCCACAAGGGTCTGGGGTAGACTAGGGGTCCGCAAGGAGGTCCACAAGGGTCTGGAGAGGACTAGAGGTCCACCGGGAGGTCCACAAGGGTCTGGAGAGGACTAAGGGTCCACAAAGAGGTTCACAAGTGCCTAGAGAGGACCAGGGGTCCACAAGGAGGTCCACAAGCATCTGGAGAGGACCAGGGGTGCACAAAGAGGTCCACAAGGGTCTGGGGTAGACCAGGGGTCCGCAAGGAGGTCCACAAAGGTCTGGAGAGGACCAGCAGTCTACAAGGAGATCCACAAGGGACTGGGGTGGACTATGGGTCCACAAACTGTGGAGAGGTCGGAGAATGGAGGCAAAGGCACATTGAGGGAAATGTACCAACAGCATTTAGCTCCGGGGTGAGAAAGGAGGGATGGCCATGGAAGGGGAGGGTGCTCCAGGTGAGCTGCTCCTGCACATATTTAACATGGCAGCTCCTGCGCAGCCCGGACCCGCCTTCAGACATGACCTTGGCAATATTACAGTGGTAATATTTTCCCAAGCATGACCTCCTCCGAATCGGGGTCTCCAATATATTCTGAGCAAACACGCTCTCCTCCCTGTCAGCCGCACTGTAGATATCTTCTTTCTCCGCCCGGCTTTCCCCGAACGAGCCTGTCCCTGGGATGGATGTAGGTCTTCCAGCCGTGGCGCGTTACACACACGCGATTCGGATGGGGAACTGTATTCGGACGGGGAACTGACAGCTGTATGTTAATTGTTGCCACTAAGGCGGATGTGGTTTCTTTATAAATGTTGGTGCTAATCTCAACGTAGATGCGATGTGCCGTAACACAGAGTAACTGCTCGTTAGGCGGCGCTTTGCCGTGGAGGGCAGAGATGCTGGTGGGACCGTCGCTGGGAGGGAGGTCCCTCTCCCGCGAAGGGATGAACTCAGCGTCTTCTCTGCGTAAAGGAACAAACCCCACATCCTCTGAGCCGGGTTAGTTACGCACTGAATTACTTCTCCGACGCTTTGCAAGAAACAAAGAGTTTGCTATTGCAAAGGCATAAAGCGTGGAGAAGCACGGGCGAGACGCGCTCTCTGCCTCTGGCCCAGCAGAGTCGGTGGCGTGGGTCTTCTGTGGACCCCGGAGAGCTGCTCTAGCCATCGCTGGCACGACTGCCACCAACGGGGAAAAATACGAAATTTGAACAGGTCTTTACAATCACTTTAATGTGATTTATTTTTTTCCAAAAAATTACCCAAGAGCTTTTCATTTTCACCAAATAATTTCCTGGTATATTTAAAAAATCTCAGAAGTGTTGTCTGTGGTATAAAGTAAAAACTCCAAAGACTCATGCAGTGTAAATTCATCTACCACAAGTGTCGGCCAAAACCCTCAAAACCAAACAAACATAACACCAAAGTTATGAACGGACACCGACCCAACCCACCACTTTGAAAGAACATTGGTTGGGTCATTAAGTGAAATAACTTAAAAATACAGACTGTTTGTAAAAGTCGCATCGCAGTCTGTAAGCAGTAGCGAGTATGCTTTTGTGCTCCTTAATTTAAAATAATAATATTAGAGAGCGCTGTGCAGCCAAAGAGCATTTCCTAGGCAAAATCCGAGGAGATACTCTGTATGGGTCAACATTGAATTCAGATGCCGCCTCTCCCCATACAAGAAATACATCGGAATACTTTTCCCATTTTCTCAAAGAGACTCGGAGCAATCTGAAAGTTTGTTTAAGCCCAAGCCACAGGGTGTCACACGGAGCGGTTCTGCCTGTAGAGACCGCTGGAATGTGTCACAATGAGACCAAAACGCAAGAACGAAGAATTAGTTCCTGCTGAGAGAGAGAAAGGGATCGGTTTTGCCTCCAGAACTGGTGGGAAAATGGGATTGGGAAGTTGAAGCAGTTCAAAACGTATCGTCTGAGGTTTTGCCGAGCGCTGTCGGTTTCCGAAGCCTTTGGGTCAGGTTTGAACTCGTTTCAGGACTTCTCCCCTTTGCCCGTATGGGACAGGTCCCGCCTTCCCCTCCTTTCACCCCGGGGACCCACAGCACCTCGGTCTTTTCAGTGTGTTGCCTGATTTAGTGCTTGTTTTGTCCTGACGTCGGCCCCAAATCCTGCACATCCCATTAAAACGAAACTCTTTTTAGTTGTTTTTAGAAAATGGAATTCTTTTTTTAGTGAGAAGCTCCCCAAATGGGGTGAAGTACCTTCTCACCGAAAACAGAGACCCAGAACGGAGAGTTGCGCCACATCTCTGCAGTGGCACGGGTGGTTTGGTTCCATGAAGCATTTCATTTTCACAAAAGGGTTTCAGTGATAAAATACTTCAGTTTGTTATGGCTTTTTTTTTTTAAAAAAAGAGAAGTTATTTCAAAGAATGGAATATCTCAGCCACGACAAAGTGCTCTGGAGCTGCCCCATCCCTTGGGCAGGGGCTCTGCAGGACGGCACGTGCTCCTGGGGGCAGAGCAGGGCCACAAAGGCGCCGATGAGAGTTCCCTCTTTGTGCTCGCTCGGCCGAGGCGTTGCGGCCATCACCCTCTGAAGCGCAGTGTGTCACACGGGGATGTGCCGGGCCGAGCCCCGCGCTCGGGCTCCCGGAGATGCTCTGCCTTCTCCGGATCTGAGCGCTGACAGCGCGAAAGGAGATGTCTGAACTGCTCAATAAACGCGGAAAAGGCCGCTGTGGCCCGGCGGAACCACCGAGAAGAGTCATTAAAAAGTCATTTCCACCAAATGGATGTTTTAAAAAAAAAACAAACAAACATTTCTCAGCCCTACCTACAGCACTTCGCATAATTCCTCCCTGTTTATGAAAATGAAATCCCCGAGAAGTCGGCGTTCGCGCCCATGTGGTGCCTGATGTGGTATTTGGCGTAATCGCTGAGGAAAATCCGGCACTGCAGATTTGCCCGTCGGCCCCAGGGATGGGTCCCCCCCGCCGCGCGAGGCCAGCCCAGCCGGGCCAGGGCAATAACGCCCGGGGAATTAACGACCCGGGGCAATTAACGGCCCCCGTGCCGCGGGTCCGGCCGTGGGCTCCCGCAGCCAGCCGCGTCCCGGGCGTCGGGCACGCCGCCCTGTCAGGGAAGGGGTTAAAGAAGTTTGGACTGTTTCACTCCGCGAACACCGTCAGCGGAATGCAGTTTGAATCCCTGTTTAAAAGACACGTAATTGCCACAGATTCTTTATATTATCATAACTCTTCAAAATTGATTGGTTTTAGGTTTATGGAAAAATATGCAAATGCGCAGAGAACGACACACATTCCTCATTGTGGGTATAAAAGTAGTTCACAGAGAATCCGTCTGATTGAGTTTGATTACTGAACAAAATCTAATTATTCTAGATCCGCGTTCAGGCTTTCCTGGAGAGGCACGTTGAAGAGAAGAAATATTTGGTGTACGCGAGCGGTGTTTGCCCGCTCAGATTTGTTTATTCACATACATTTTGGCAGTCCAGAGTTTTAAATAACTGATATCGACGTTCCCTCTTCAGGGGAAAAGAAACCAACGTCGTGGCAAAAGGAGCGGCGCCGACGGGGTGGTGTGTTCCTTTCGGCGCCCTGAAGGTGTGCTCAGCAGCGCCTTTCGGGTTGAATCGTCTTCCGAACACCTTTTTAGCAGCTTTCGCGCGTGGTTTTGTACGTCCCCTTGGCACATTGCCGTGCCAAGGCGCTGCCACCGGGGTCCCCGCAGCCCGGGCGGCGGACGGGGGGGCCGGGCAGGGCACGGGTACCGCAGGCATCCCCCGTCATCCCGGCCCCCGCGCCGCCCGTGCTCAGCGCCGTGCTGCGCCGTATTGCCGAGTGATCCCACGCGCCTCAGCGTTCCTTCTGGAGAGGGAGGGGAGTGCTCCAGCCAATGTTTCGGCCCCTCCTGGGCCTTTGTCGAGGAGCATTTATAAGTCTTTTAAAACAGCTTTGAATAATTACTAAATCCCTCCCTCTCATAAACAATTATCATCCTTCCCCAATTATCTACTCAATTATAATCTACAAAGTCTCTTGCATTAAATTAAACCATATGTTCTTCACTGTCACTTGTAGCAGGGACGCGCCAGTCTGCCCGGCCCTCCCCAGTACACAAACTTTCCCCCCCAAAATCCCTCCTGAAAAACCTTCTCTGCTGCGGCGGCCGCAAGGACCATCGTTTGCACCCCCCGACCCTCGCCCGGGAGTGCCGGAGGGTCACAGCCCACCACACGGACCACCTCCTCAGGCCACCAGCTGCCTTCTTCTTCCTTTTTTCCAATTGCGTTGGTTGAAGCGGGCACTGAATTTGGGTGTTTTGGCAGCTCAGTAAGACAGCGTGGGCCCTGCGCTCAGGCAGCACGGAGGTGCCGTGTCAGCTCTCGCCCTCTGAGCAAACTTTAACAATCACAGTTATTAAAGCACCCACGTCCTTCCATCGGAACCCTCTGCCTCTGTCGGTGGGTCTCATCGGTGGGAAGTCACTGCAGAGGACGAACGGGCTCTTTCCCAGCCACGCCGACGCGAGCGGCGCAGGGCAAGATGTTTCTCGGTCACTACCGTTCGTATTTTCTTGGTACGGGAAAAGAATTATCATCCGCCCAAATAATTTCCCCTTGTCCCTTAAGAGGTTTTTTCCCCGTAGTTAAGTGCCTCTTTTGGGTGCTGTCAGGAAAGCGGGGCTGCCCACCCTTTCAGGAAATTGGTATGTAATAATTAGGTGTAGAGCCCCTCAAATATACCCTGTTATCAAATACAAAAGAATTACTTATGCATTCTGCTATGAGACCCATCATTAATTAGGAGTTTTACATATTAATCGCAGCACAGAAAAAAAACCCCAACCAACCAGTTTCTCTCTCTCTGTGAAACACTGAGTGATGCTGAGGGTGTGCAGCTCGTGCTGCTCCGGGGAACAGCGGGTGGAAAAGTTCTAGACTTCAGGCTGGGTTGCAAGAAAATGGACCGAGGTGAGGAAGAATCTGGGCGGGTTGTCCCACAAGTGGGTAAAGTCTCCAACAGCCCTGGTGAGGGTGGTACGTATATGGATGCCTACAGGAGAGCTGGGGAGGGACTTTTTACAAGGGCATGCAGTGATAGGACGAGGGGGAATGGCTTCAAACTGCAAGAAGGGAGANATTAGGAAGAAATTCTGAGGGTGGTGAGCCCCTGGCGCAGGTTGCCCAGAGAAGCTGTGGCTGCCCCATCCCTGGAGGTGTTCAAGGCCAGGTTGGACGGGGCTTGGAGAAACCTGGGCTGGTGGGAGGTGGCCCTGCCCAGGGCAGGGGGGTGGAACTGGATGGTTTTTAAGGTCCCTTCCAACCCAAACCATTCGATGATTCTATGGTTAGGGCAAACAGTGATCGCCAACCCTACCAGCCTTTCCTGGCCAAACCGTGCCGCTCGGCACTCGGCTCACCAGCGATGCCCCGTTTCGCTGGGCGCCGGTCGCAGCTCAGACCATAGATCACCCCAGTTCACCCACTTGGTGGCCGCATGGACCTCTCCAGAGCGGTGGCCGACAGCAGGGCANGGGTGGTCTTCAAGGTCCTTTCCAACCCAAACCATTCTATGATTCTATGGTTAGGGCAAACGGTGATCGCCAACCCTACCAGCCTTTCCTGGCCAAACCCACTCGGGGTTCATCCACTCGGTGGCCACATGGATCTCTCCAGAGCGGTGGCCGACAGCAGGGCGGAGGTGACAAACACAGCTCAGGTCTTCTGCAGAGGCAGAGGGACTCCTCCGTGCTGGAAGGGGCCCCCAGCTGGCACCCGGGAAGCCAAAGACTGCTTCTAATATCATTTTCTTCCAGAGGCAATTGCCAGGAAGACAGAACAACACACCCACTATGTCAATAAGGATTTGCTCTGTATCATCTATGCCAAAAAACTAAATCTTCTCCACTTCAGTACAAATTAGAATTTATATGCAACTCCCCACTTCAGGTGGGCAACCCAAAGAAATTAACCTCAGGAGAAAATTGCTTTTTTCTGACTTAACACATAGCTTATTATCATGTCAGGCAGAAGAGACAGTGGGGAAAATGCAAAATCACAGACACCATACGACGGTGCATCCATATATTCACAGCTGAGGAACCGCTTATCAGGGGCAACGCTTGCGTTCAGGAGAGCGGGGTTCGTTCTTTGTGGCAGCAGAGACCGACGGAGCCCATCCGAGGGGCGGATAAACCGAACCGTGCCACAACACTTCACCCCAAAATCGCAGGTCTGGCAGAGAAGATGTCCTCACACTGCCGACAGCGAGTTGTGGGCACGGGGATGTTTTCTGCAAACATCCCAAAGCACTTTACAAACGGGGCAAAGGCTTCTGTGCGGGGGAAAGTAAGAATCAGAGTGTGAGAGCGCAAATCAGCCCATTGCACTAATTACATTTGTTTAATCCATCAGGATATCTATCGGGATAAGCCTGAGCTCGTTGCTAACCAGCAGAACGCTAACTAGCGGTCCGGCGGGGGAAGGCTGCGGCGCGGCTGTCGGGCAGCGGAGGGGAACGCCGGGTGACGGGGAAGGATTTTTGGCGCCGGGGTGGAAGGGGACGTGCTGCTGCGGCAGCCGGGGGGCTGTCCGACGGGCTCCGGGCCAAGGCAGTGCCCCTGACACCACGTTTCTGAGGGCAGCGGGTACCAGCGGTCCCCGGGGCCAGGCGGCTGCAGGAGCTGTTGCAGGATTTGGCCAGGGAATTTGGAGCGGGGCAGCTGGCCATTGCGCCAGGCGAAGTAGCCAACGTGTTGGGAGGGCAGGAGGTGCGCCCGCTGCAGCTCCCGCGCCGAGCTCGCTGCCCTCCCACCGGGCTGAGCTGCCCCCGCTGCTGGCTGGAAGGGAGCCCTGCGCTGGGGACGTGCCGCCACGCGCCTGAACCTCGCTGAGTGTGCGCTTTCACGCTTCTTTTGCAATGTCACAATGTGCGCTGGCAGCCCAGCGAGCCCCCGGCATCCCGGGCTGCATCCCCCACAGCGTGGCCAGCAGGGCGAGGGGGGATTGTGCCCCTCTGCTCTGCTCTGGGGAGACCCCCCTGCAGTGCTGCCTCCAGCTCGGGGGGTCCCCACAGCAGAAGGACACGGAGCTGTTGGAGCGGGGCCAGAGGAGGCCCCGGAGATGCTGCGAGGGCTGGAGCCCCTCTGCTGGGAGGACAGGCTGGGAGAGTTGGGGGGGTTCAGCCTGGAGAAGAGAAGGCTCCGGGGAGACCTTAGAGCCCCTTCCAGTGCCTAAAGGGGCTCCAGGAGAGCTGGGGAGGGACTTTTTACAAGGGCATGGAGTGATAGGATGAGGGGGAATGGCTTCAAACTGGAAGAAGGCAGATTTAGATGAGATATTAGGAAGAAATTTTTCACTGTGCGGGTGGTGAGCCCCTGGCGCAGGTTGCCCCGAGAAGCTGTGGCTGCCCCATCCCTGGAGGTGTTCAAGGCCAGGTTGGACGGGGCTTGGAGCAACCTGGGCTGGTGGGAGGTGTCCCTGCCTATGGCAGGGGGGTGGAACGAGATGGTCTTCAAGGTCCCTTCCAACCCAAACCACTCTATGATTCTATGACTTTTCCTCTTTTCTTTGGCTATTTTGCTTTCCTTCCTTCTTTCTTCCTTTCCCCCTGCTCCGCTGCAGCCCTCAGGAGTCCCACAGGGTCGGTGGGACCGTGCTGGAAGCTGTGCGCATGGGAAGCAGATGAGGATTCCTCCCTCAGCTGCCCCACCTGAATTTAAACTCTCCAACAGAGACAGTGGTTTATGGTGCGGGTTTGGGAAAGGGTCGGGAAGGCGGCTATAAACCAGCCGGGGTGGCCTCCCGGTCTAATGCCGC
>VUYV01000413.1:493192-519811 GCA_008711295.1 Anarhynchus alexandrinus | reverse complement strand
GCCCCGGCACAGCACGGCACGGCCCCGGCCCGGCACGGCACAGCACGGCACGGCACGGCACGGCACAGCCCCGGCACAGCACGGCACGGCACACGGCCGGGACCGCGGCGCCGGGGACGGAGAGCACCCTCCACCCCAGCTGCAGCCCCCGTACCCCCAACCCCCCCCACAGATGTGTAAAACGTTTACCGCTGTTCGCATAAATCAAAGCGCTGCCTGTGAGGGGGGCGATAAGTGCTGCTGTGGTACGTATAAAAGACAACACTCTTTCACAGCAGTAACGGGGAAGAAAACCCGCAGAATTTTGCCTTTTGGCACTCGATACAAACTGTTTTGGTGGGTCCACCCGAAAAAGCACAGCGTAAAGGAGAATCGGGCTTTTGGGTGACTCTGTTCTGAAGTTACACGCTCACTGGTTCGTGGGAGTCATCTGGGCTGGCAAACTCCAAAGCAAATGATTAATCAAGACCATTGATTTCCTGAAGAGGCCAAACATATCAGTGCTGATGTGCAGCGTCACGACAATTTGCTATTTTCAATAACTGTCCTTATAACTGCGGACAGGAATCGGAGAAACACATAGTGAAAATACATTGCACAAAATGCCGCTCTCGCAGGCGCTCCCAGAAGATACTGCAGTTCTCTATTTTAGAGCAAAATTTCCCTGCTGCTCCTGCTTTTTTTTTTTTTTTTATGAAGACTTCTTGAATATTGATGGTAAACACAATAACAGCAATACTCGGGAGTATAGTCAACTCTTGCCGTACAATTCACATAATTCCCCTTAAATTAACGGGAGTCCCGCGTGGCGTGCCCTGGGCGCAGGCTGCAGCCCCGGGGCGCCGTGCTGAGCCGTCGGGGGCACACAAATGCGGCGAAGCACAGCCCTGTCCCGGGCGGGACACCTGCAGGATCGGGCCCTTCCAGGCGTTTTGCTTTCCTTTACTGTCGAGGTTTGCGCGGAGTTGGGCTGGACTGCAGGAGCGCGCGTCTGCTCCTGCGCCGCGGAATCCTCGCGGTTGGTCACGTAAGCCCCGGAGTTAAACCCCCTGCGGGTTCAATGTGTGAATTCTGACCTCTTCTGGGTCTGGGGCTGACCTCTTCTCCCCGGTGACAAGCGATAGGACGAGAGGAAATGGGTTCCAGTTATGTCAGATGAGGTTCATATTGGATATTAGGAAACATTTTTTCACTGAAAGTGTTATCAAACATTGGCAGAGGCTGCCCAGGGAGGGGGTGGATTTGCCATCCCTGAGGTGTTTAAAAAAGGGGCAGATGTGGTACTTGGGGACATGGTTTAGAAGTGGTTTTGTCAGGGCAGGGTAATGGTTGGACTTGATGATCTTAAAGGTCCCTTCCAACCTCAGCGATGCTATGATTCCCGCACCACCATGCCCTGTTCCAGGCTCCCTGCTGGGGTCCCATACGAGCGCCAGCAGTGGGGGGATGCGAGCGCCCCGAAAGGACGGGGCACGGGGTGCTGCGACCGCCCGGCTCCTTGCCCAGCTCCCTGGGGATGTGTCCCTTGCCACGCTGATGTCCCCATGCTGCAGACCCAGAGGTGCCGGAGAAGGAGACGGGTGAATTTGTGCAGGTTTCGTTTTCCCTCATCTCTCCCAGCTCCGAGCTGAAGGCGTGGGCTGCTCCCCAGGCTGCTCCCCAGGCTGCTCCCCGGGCTGCTCCCCAGGCTGCTCCCCAGGCTGCTCCCCGGTCACGGGGACGGCACCGGCGCCACAGGGACTGGCCCCCGCCGCCGCACTGGGACACCCCCGTAGCAGAGGGGGGGGTCACATCCCGAGGTACCGATTGGTGTGTCTCCGCTGCCCCCCAGGCTTTGCCCGAAGCGGCTGGTGGCAGTGCCCAGGGACGTGACCCCCCTGAGCTGGGCGGCCCCCGGGAGCCGGCTGGGGCCAGGGCAGCGGGTGGAGAGGTGACCGCGAGCGGCCGCCTCAGAAATGCAGCTCTTCTTTCTCCGTAAAGTGCCTTTTGACTTTTGTGTGAATCTTAATTTTCTCTTTTCGATGTCTTTTATAACTTTTTATGTCTTTTTGTAACTTTATGGAGTTGTTGAGTCGCTCACCTCCACTGGCACCGTCGCTGGTCCCGCGCAGGCTGAGGGCACGACGCTGCCCCTGAAGCCCACACGGGAGAGCTTCCGACCCAAAGCGGTCTCCAGAACGAGCAGAGTGGCGATATCGCCCTGTCACTCGTGGTCACTGCAACAGTGCTGGAACGTCACACAAAAGGGGTAGGAACGTGGTTCCTTTATCTCAGAGAACGTTTTGTACTGTGCCCCTTTTTCCAAAGCTCTCCGAGGAGCAAAGCTGAGACTGCAAAACGTGGACGTCCGAGCGCGTAACAAAGGACACGATCTTTGGCTCTGTAATATCTCCGCTCTTTCCTTCTTGAAATGCAACGTATCCTACAGAGGGGGCAGACCCCAACGCTGGGAGGTTTCTGGCTGAAAGGTGGATCCACGGGATGGGAACCTCTGCGGGACACCGGGGTCGGGGGGAGGCTGATGTGCCCCACGCAGTCGCGGTGTGGGATTTGCCACCTTTCAGTCGTACGCGGCGCCCTGCAAAGCTGTGAAGCATATTTCACTGCATTTTAGGGAGTCTCCCTAAATAAATAACGTCTTTTATTGAGTTCTCACCCACGAAGGACTCACCCCGCCGGCTGAGGGACCCTGTCCCCTGCCCCTGAGTACCCCGGCGTGGACGGCAGTGACCTCCCCGCCGCGCGCGCCGGAGGACCTGACGCCGACGAGGATGGCCGAGCGGGGCGGTCAGCCCCGGGGGGGTCCAGCCGCCGCCGCAGGGGGATGGGGGGGGCAGAAGGCAAAGCCCCGGGCTGGGGGAGCCCTCCGGGCAGAAGCGGGGTCACCTCTCCGACACTCCCCCCTCAGCCGGAGCCTGGGTAGGGCTGAGCATAAAATTTGAAAAAGATTAAGTGAAGTTACGCGTTTCGCCGCAGCGCAGCGCCAGCAGGCACACGGGCTGGGATGGCATTTTTGGACCGACCTATGTGAAAGAGAGCGAGTTCGGAGAGCGAGCTGCGGACCCACAGCTCTGACCCACAGCTCCGACCCACAGCTCTGACCCCCACACTCAGCCCTGAGCCAGGGCTCGCCGCTGGGGCAGGGGAGGGGGCTCTCCGGCCCCCACGGTGCGCGCTGCCCCCCCGGCACGTCAGCACGCGCGCTGCAAGACTCCCCTCCGCTTTGATGGCTCTTCCAAAGCGGCGGTTTCGAAAGGTGCTCAGGAGCAGAGTGGTTCGAGGATGAGCGACTGCTGAGATGGAGTGAAACAATAAAAAAAAAGAAGGGCTGAAATTCAAAAGACATCTTTGTCTCGCGGAGCATCCCTGGGGGTCTCCCACGGGACGCGGTGGAAGCAGCGTCGCTCCAACAGCTGAAGCTCTGCTGAGCCTGGCACGCCCGAAACCTCCAGAGGGGACAAACCCCACTGGTAAGGGCGACACATGACTGAACCTGTGTTACGGTTTGAGGAACCCACAACAATCTATTGTCGTTTAGACAATTATTCTCTCACCTGATGACCCCTCCCCACCCAGGAAGGGGAATTGGGAAAAAAAAAACAGGAAATCCAAAGGGTGACATATACACAGGTTTAATGGGATAAGACCAGATAGTTAACATTAATAGCACTAAAGGACCAGTACTGATCCCGATAGCAGTATAAAATACACAAGGGTTGTCCTCAGCCCCTTCTGTCGGTGGAAGCCGTGCGCTCCCGGCAGTGACAGCCGATGTGGGGCCCTGCGAGCGCTGCGGCTTCGGGAGGAAGGGACGGGCTCAGGGCTGCGGCACCGGGGCGAGGGGTTCTCGGGACGGCAGCCGTCACGGGAGAGAGAACTCCTCAGCGAACTTTCTAATCGATATGGCATGTGCCGTCCATGGTATGGAATAACCCCGTGGGCAGCGTGGGTGCAGTGCCCGGGTCTCGCTCCTCCTCATCCCCGCACCCGGCGAGCTGGGAAACACCGAGACCTTCAAACCTGCACACCATCACTGGCTGCAAAGGAAATATTTTCACGAATTCAGACACTGGAGTCTCCTAAAAGTGCAGTTTTCCCAAGCGTTCGAAGACACTTTACCAAAAAGTAAAATAACTGAAAGAGAAATTAACCCCGTGTCGCTCAAACCAGGACAACCTAACGGGTCTAATTTCGCGTGGTGGGAGTTTCTTCGGCGCGGAGAGGAGACGGGGCTCCGTGCACCCCCAGCACGTGCTCACCGGGAAGGTCCCCACTCTCGGGAGGGGCACAGCTTTTGCCCACCGTAATCGCACCGGCACAAAGCGCGGTGGATCCCACCCACCCACTCCTCTCCCAACGCAGCGCGAGAGTGCCGGACCCCTGGGAAGTGAAGGTCCCGGGCTGAGCAGGGGTCTCCTGGAGGGCATGAAACCGTTGGTGTGGCAGAGAGACTTTCTCAGAAGTGGAAAACATTCCGCATGACCAACCCTGGTTACACCAGGAGCCCACCAGGTTTCCCCACCTCACCAGCCCCAGTCCCCCCGAGAGCCGGCTGTGGTCGGGGTCCTGTCCCGTTTGGGAATTGCAGGTTTTAGGGTTTTTNCCCCCCCCCCCCCCCCCTTTTTTTTTTATGGTTAAAAAAGAACAGCATTTTGGAAAAATCCAACACATGTTAATACCGTGACCTGCGCAGTTACTGTCAATAGAGATGGGCTGGTGATCTTTAGAAGGAGATTTTCTCAGGGTGAAGGACAAACATGACATTAGAGTCATCAAACTCCCTACCTGACAAGGACATATAAATTGTAAATGGTCGGGGGCACGAAGATCAGCTTGTCTTTCTGCCGGCCGCTCTGCCCCGGGAGAAGCGCTCCGCTGGCCGCCGTCTGCCTCTCGTGCCATTGCCGGCGGTGGGGACGGGCACCCATGGCAGTGCTGCGGCGGCTCCCTCGTGCCCCCGTCCCCTCCGGGGAGACGGCTGAGTGGAAAAGCCAAAGCAAGTGTGGAAAACAAAAGCCAAGACTGAGTGTAAAAGCCCCCAGCCAGCGCGGGGGCATCCGGATATTAGGCAAAATCCTGCCCCACTGTAAAGCTGTGGGACCCTCCTTGGATGTATCCCACCAAAGCGTGAGCACAACCGAGATGATTTTAGTCCTCGAACTGTAATTAAAAATGAGGGTGAAATGAGTGCGCTCGCAGAGCCGATGTGTTTACGCAGATGAGGAACGCGCTTCCCTCTGCTCCGCCGAGGGGCTGCTGCCCGGCGGGTGGGACATCCCCGCACAGCCGGCAGAAGTCATAGAATCACAGAATGGTTTAGGTTGGAAAGGACCTTGAAGATCATCGAGTTCCAACCCCCCTGCCATTTGGGGTAAAAACATTGGGTAAAAACAAAAAATTTGGGTAAAAAACATTGTTCTTTACGGGAAACCATCGCACGTGCCGTTTCCAGGGACGAGGGATGTTCCTGAGTGTTGCTGTAAGAGCTTCGATGGTCGGCTCTGGTTTTCGGAACGCTCTCCCGGCGTCTCAGCCCCGCGTCCTCGGCCTGCGAGGACGACCGAGAGCAGCAGGTGATGTTGGTGGGCTGTGAGTGGCTGGTGGGTGGGCGACACGTGCGAAAAGCAAACCCCCCGCTTCTCCCCTCGCAGGTGATTAATGTGCCCAGCAAACCCCGTGACCCCCCCGGGGCCCTGGGGAGGGAAAGCTGATGAAGTCGACTTTCTAATGTTAGAGGCTTTGAGATGAACTCTGCGTCGTCTTTCTGTGCCTCAGTTTCCCCATCTATAAAATCAGTGCATTTATCAATGTTTGCGGTTCTCAGGGATTTGCTATGCAGAGGATCTGGATAAGATAATTATAGGCAAAAAAATAAAGACAGAAAAATGTCCTGTTATTTTTGCAACCTGCCCGTTTGCGTGCTCAGTTAGACACACGTTCGGTTGCGTTCAACTAAGAACGTTTCCATTTACCTTTTAAGAGTTTGTTTTCAGAGTTAGACAGTTGGAACATTTTGGGTTTTGGTGGTGTCCCTGATCAGCCCGCTTTGCTGGGCACGCCAAGCACCCAGTACCCGCTGTGGCTGGGACTGATTTACCCACGCAGCACCAAATAGTCCTTTTCTAGAACAAAAAGAAAGGAATCAGCTAATTAGGAAATGTCCTGGCCGTGTCCCCGTGCGGTGGTGAGGGCAACGGGCAGGGGACGGACCCCGGGGGCGAAGCACATCGCTGCCCCAGGGCTGCTGCCAACCCAGCCTGGCCGCTGCGCACACCGCCGGGGACACCCCGAAAGGGCGCTGGGATGGGGGGTGCACCCCCGGGCAGGTGTCCTCTTTTCATAGAGCAACGAGAAAAATTCTGTGGCGGCAGCGCCGAAGCGAGCGAGGCGTTGGGGAGGGGTTAGGGAGGGCTCCCAGCACGCCCAGCAGCGAGCCAAACGTCTTCATCTGCCATGTAAATGCAATAAAAGGGTACACGCGTAAGATTACAGAATTTATAGCCTCGAAAGGAACAAAACCCTATAAAGTGTCACTTCCATATAAAAGTGTTGCTGCCGTCTTCAACATACGTAACCTTCCCCACAAAGAAGCAGATATATCATATATAAGTCTTATAAACCTCCCATACACATATATTTTTTATATATATGTATTTTCTAATGAATTACATCAAAGGACATTACGGTCTACGTTTTACCAGACCTGGCACCTTATCAATGCTATTCACATTTAATTAGTAGACATTTCTCCTCCGTGAGCATATTTACTTGAATTCCTTGTTCCTACGGCAACCCAGCCAGCACCACCGCCACAGGAACAGTCTAGACTAACCTAAAAAAGGAATGGAGATTAACGAGCGAGCTCAGTATTAAGACCGTACGGCAGAGGCTGAGCTTGGCGAGAGCAGCATCACAAAGCAGGCTCCGATAAGACTCTTATTTCAAGGAGCCTATTTATAGCAGTGCAGGTTTGTATTTATTCAAGGGTACCTATAGCACACAGGGTAGGAGAGACGACTCGTTTGGCACTAAGTTCTCAGTAATTGGCTACCAACTCAGGTAAAGGGATTCATTTCTTTTTTTTAATAATTACAATCCATTTTCATTTTTAAATACCTACCAAGGGAATAGCTAAACAATGTCCAAACCATTTCTGTTTACAGATGCTCTCCTCACTGATGCAGTTGGAGTTTTAAGGCACACAAAATATCCAAATTATCTAATGGCGTTGCAGCTGCTCGGAACAGGAAATATTCTTTAAAAGAAGACGCGCACGTTGCCACTTTTATTTACGTTCTTATTTAAGATTTCTTTACCCAGCGTGAACGCTGAAGGCGGATGTTTAAATGCTGATTTGAGACAAATATCCAACAATTCTTCTCTTTTTAGTTTATACATGTCCCTTTTTTTAGACTGATAAAGGAAAATGCAAAATAAATTAAATAAAGAAGAAAGGGCCGCTTATAAGTTATAGAGAGAAGCATCTCATTTAAACATTTTTTAAATGTTTAAATTTAGGGATTCTGATCCTTTTCAAGGAAAAAATACAGCCTGAGTACTCTCGCGCCTTCTATTTTCATCCCAGTTGGCACAATCTGACCCCGGAGCAGACAGCTTCGGTAGAAGATATGTACAAAGTGTTAAATGAAATGATTAGCGCGGCACCAAAAAATCCGAAGCATCGATTTTTACACATCTTCAAAATTTGTTATGGGCTGTGGAGGTTGAAATTGTTTGTATAAATGTATATATGTGTGTGTAGGGGAACGTTTAAGGCGTTCCGAGGGGAAGAGCTCTCCGCTCAGGGGGATGCTGTGGGGACGCCCCTCGGTGCCGCGGCGGCGGAGGGCAGCGGGACGACGTGGCGCGCGTGTGGCATGCGTGGCGCGCGTGGCGTGCGTGGCGGCGAGTCAGGCTCGGTCAGGAAAATATCTGGGTGCCAATCATCCCTTTTGGCGCCATCGGAGCCGGGCTTTCGTTGGGCTGGAATCTCATCTCCCGTCCAGGACGGTGCCCTCCTGGCGCCGGGGCACCGGTCCCACGCCGCTCCCGTTGTGGCGGTGCCGCACGGGCGCCCGCGGAGCTCTGAGCCCACCGGACGTGTCCCGGTGAGGTGACTGCCGGGAGTTATCCTCTTAACGCCACGAGTTTAGAGCCCCAAAATCGCCACTTTTACAAAAATAACTCATCAGCCAACATGAACACCTCCAGAAGCCTCTTCACCGCCTTTGGCTTGCGAAGTGCGGGGAGAGAAGAGCCGGCGGTGTTTATGCGTTATTGCCCCCTTCCCGAGCTTTCGTTTCCCCACAAATATTAGGCATCACGTGAATTAATTAATCTCAGCAACCAAAGAGTGGGGCAGCGTCTGGCGCAGCGCGTGCCCTGAACCCCGCGATCCGGGCTGTGCTCCCGGGCTTGTCGGGAGTGCCTTTTAATACCAGGGAACACAACAACCTAAATGCCATTCCCTGGTTTTATGAAAAAGCAATATAGGAGAGTAAATAGGGCAAATACCAACAAGGAAGGACACGCGAGTCGAATCGAACAATAAATTCAAATCATATCGCTAAATCGAAGAGCGGAGGCAGCGCCTGAAAGCCCCTTTCTCTCCGTGACTTTTCTGGAGAGCCGAGCACATGTAAGAATAACCTATTCTCCTTTCCCATTAACAACAACAATCAAGGCTGGATTAAACCTCTTCAAATAATTCTCCAAGTAGAGATAAAGCATAAAAGAGAGAGAGAGAGAGAGAGAGGAAAAAAATCCAACGTATTCTTTCGCCACTGGTAATAAGCTTACGCCTGGAATAGACTTGTTAAATAATTAGAGTTAAATTACCTCCTCTCCTACCACTGCCTTTCTCAGCTTTTCCTCTCTGAGTCGCGGTTTAACGGGGAGGAATCGGTGCAGAAACCTTCGGGAGAGGACGGGGCGAGAGACCCCCTCGCTCAAGGCAGGTCTGTGCCCCGTTTTCACGCTGGTTGTTGAGCGCGGTCATTGGGGGTCCCCGGGGAGCGGGAGCAGCCCCAGCCCCGCTCCCAGCGCCCGACCCCAGCCCCGCGCACACGCGTGTGCACGCACACGCACACGCACACGCACACGCGTGCAGGCAGGCACGCGCCCCCCCCCNCCCCCCCCCCCGCCCCGCTGCCCGCCGGAGCCCCAGCCCGGGTCCCCGCTCTTAAACAGAAGGCACAAAAAAAAGGAATTGAGATTTGCAGATCTGATAATGAGCCAGTTAATGACATAAATGATACCTCAAGAACCTCACTAAACCATCCAGGTCCTACAATTTAATCTGTAATAAATACTCCTGCATCATTGCGAGATGGCTGCTCATAATGGCAAATGAAATATGCTGGTATGATAGGTACAATAAATCTGGATTTTCCTATGGTTCCCTCAGGCTAGAACAATATGTAACCAGAGTGCGCACTGTCAGGATGAGCAGATCTCAAAGCCATCATAAAATCTAAATGGGGACTAATTAGGAGGCCCTTCCCTTCTAGAGTTACTATTTCTATTGACATTTTCCATGCATGAGCCCCTCCATAACATCATAAGTCACCAAGATAAGAACTCCCTAGATTATAGGGAAAAAGCTTTAATGGAGAAGTTGAACTCAAAGGCGATGCATAAATTTTCCTTCTGATACCCCGGGAAGTCTGTGTTCAGTACTTTCTTTACAAACTTTCCTCCCCGGTGCCGGGTCCTGCTCCGTCCGGCCCCGGCACCACTCCCACCCCGGCTGGGGGACGGGCACCCGGGGGCGCATCGGGGGGGGACGTGCTGCCTGCAGGACCCCCAAACGCCCCAAGCCCGGCTCCTGGGAGGGGATCCCCCTCTCTGCACCCCGGTGCCTGGTGCAGGGTGCGGGGACGGTGAGCCGGCGGGGCCAGGGGCGGCCCTGAAGGCGCCTATGGGGTCCATGGGTGGCCCCTGTAGCCCCGAGGGACAAGGGCAGTTGGCATGGGGGGAGCGCTGGCCCTGCCGCGGCTTAGGGGCTAAATGTCCGGGGTGAAACGGGGACGGTCCATGGCGCGCGATGGTCTGCAGGGGCTGTGCTGGGACAGCGTGGCCCTGGGGAAAACCAGCACCCCTGAGGGCACGGACCAGTGCACGAGCATCACCGCTGCCCCCATGGGCGCCCTCCTCGTGCCCCTTCAGTCGCCCCACAGAGGCTTCGGGGAGCAAGGCGGGTGTCTGCAGAGCCATCTGGGCATCCCCCAGGAGGGCCGGGAGCCATGGGCTGAAGCCGGGAGCAAACCCAGCGGTGTCTGCCTCTGCCCCGGCACGAGCACATGGGGGTACCGTGCACTGTGGGTGCTCGGGGGCAGCCCATGGGGCAGGCGGTGCAGGTCCCCTCTCGCCACGCTCCCGCTACCTACACTGGGGCCTGCAAACACCTGGGCTCCTCCTCAACCGAGCGCGGAAAGCAAGATTTATTGGCTGTTTACCGCAGGCTTTACACTCATTTTTCCCTCGTCACACTCGCACGAAGTAATTGCCCCTGTGCGCGCGTGCACATCCCCGCGGGCGCCGAGCATCTCCTGCCTCGCCTGGTGCATCGCCTCAGGCCCAGCCTCCAGCCGTGGGATTTGGGAGTCAGAGAATCATAGAATGGTTTAGGTTGGAAAGGACCTTGAAGATCATCGAGTTCCAACCCCCCTGCCATAGGCAGGGACACCTCCCACTAGACCAGGCTGCCCAAGGCCACGTCCAGCCTGGCCTTGAACACCTCCAGGGATGGGGCCTCAACACCCTCTCTGGGCAACCTGTGCCAGTGCCTCACCACCCTCACAGTGAAAAACTTCTTCCTCATGTTCAATCTAAACCTGCCCTCTTCCAGTTTGGAGCCATTCCCCCTCGTCCTATCACTCCATGCCCCAGTAAAAAGTCCTTCCCCAGCTCTCCTGTAGCCCCTTTAGGGACTGGAAGGCCGCAATAAGATCTCCCCGGAGCCTTCTCTTCTCCAGGCTGAACAGCCCCAACTCTTTCAGCCTCTCCTCATAGGAGAGGTGCTCCAGCCCTCGGATCATCCTCGTGGCCCTCCTCTGGACACGCTCCAGAGGAGCTGCTGCTACGATGCCACAGGTCATCCCCAAGCCCCTATCAATGATGCAAAGGGGGTCCCCGTACAGCACTGCCGCCACAGGGCTCTGCCGGGAACACGGATGTCGGGCAGCTCTGGACTCCCGACGGCTGGACAGCCGCCTCTGCCCCACATGCTGCCCCACGTCCTGCCCCACATCCTGCCCCACTGCCCCGAGCATGGCACAAACCTCAAACACCTTCACCAGTGCTCCGCTGAAATACCAACAGCTGGGCCACAGCAGCCGGATGGATTCCAGGTTTCCTTTTTCATGACAACCCCATGTCCTCACCCGGTAGACAGAGAGCCAAGGTGGTCCCAACCCCCAGTGGGAGCCATCGAGCACACCCCAAACTGCCCTTGGGAACACCAGCACAGTCCCTCCTCTTCCTTCTGCTTCTAGACTGAAACATCTCATGGTCTCCTGGCTGGTTTGCTGTCCTGTTTGAAAGATGGTGCCATGCCGTGCCCTCCCGAGCCATGCCAAGCCATGCCATGCCATGCTGTGCCGTGCTGTTCCATGTTGTGCTGTGCCCTCCTGAGCCATACCAAGCCATGCCATGCCATACCGTGCTGTGCCATGTCATGCCATACTGTGCCATGCCATGCCAAGAGTCATGCCAGGCGGGCAGCTGGCACCCACACCCCATGAATCATCTGCGAAACCCCGACATTACCGATGTCCATGACACCTCAGCAGCTTCCGAGGTGTTATGTCATGAAGTACATTATTTTATACGACACATGCACAGCCATTTGCATAGAAAAAATTAAAGTGGCCGCGCTGAGCCCAGCTCAGGGGTGTCGGGTTATTTGGTGCCAGCCTCTATGAATCAGCCATATGGCACGTGTTAAAATTTTGTAATATTTTTCAAAGGGTCAGTTTTAGAGATCTTCTTGGGCTTTGTAGGCTTTTGACTCTTTATCAGTCAGGTTTTTAATCTCTTTTTTTTTCCCTTAAATTTTTAAAAAGGGGGTTTTTTTTGCTGCTGTTACCTTTTTTTAATGGGGATTCCAATTCTCATCAGGTGACGTGCCTGTAGCAGCTGGAGCTGGATACAGTTATCAGCATCGGTACCCTTATTGAGCATACAGCTGGGACAGATTCCTTAAACAAAACCCACCTCAAGCTCCGGGTGCTGGGCAGCTCCGACCTCCTGGGAGGGTGCGCGGGGAGGTGCGGTGGGACCCCCGGCACAGCCCGGCCGCCAGCCCCAGCGGCGTCCCGGGGAGGTTGGGATTGGGGTGTCACCTTCCGCCTGGCCACCAGCTCTACATTTGTAAGATGACGCATTTTTGGTACTTGGGACCCAGCGCTGTGATTTTCTTTCCAAGGTTGTCCGTTTCTGCAAATTGGGGAAAAAGCTAGGAGAATGTGATGTATGCCAAGCATATCATCAATGGCTTATTCTTTTGTAGTCTTAAAAAAAAAAACATTAAAAATAATTTTTATGAGCTTTTACAAATATTTTCCCCCTTGCAGACATAAACCAATGGGAAAATACACTGAGAAAAAACTGTAGCAAGGTAACTTGCATTGTATAGAATACGTAATGGCTCCTACCTTTGATGACATTTATCTTTACTCATGAGGGAAGACCTAATAACATGAATTATCAGGTCCCTCCTCACTCATGAAGAATAATGTCATAAAGGACCCACGCCATCAGCCATCGGAGGTGTTCGGTATTAATCCTCCCATTGTTAGAGCCGGCGGATCGCTCGCCTTTTCATTGTTTTCATGATATGAGGCAAGCCTGCACGCAGCGGCCGAGAAAATGCGGTTCTGCGGGAGTTTCGACCCGATCGAAATGCCGGAGTTTTCACACGTGATTATCTTTGATCTTCAAATGCACATTATATTTTTGAAAATTACTGACATAGGTAAACAAGCATTTTCTCAAAAACAGCATTCCTGAAGGATGAGTCTAAATGCCCTTTCCTCAACTTTGTGTTTACACAGAGTTATACAGGGGAAATGAGCCTTCAGAGAATTATTAGAGGGCAAACGAGAAGCAGCCAAGTTTATGAAAAAATAGCACAAAAATGACTGAGAGGATAGAGATCTATATCCTAAGTCAACTCCAGTTCCATTTCATTTTTTTTTTTTGAAGGAAAAGCACTGGCAGGGGCGATTTACTCTGGGTTTGCAGCAGGGTGTCGCTGCGGGGGGAGCGGCTCCTCCGTTCCCCACAAGCACCCGCGAGGCGCCCGTGCTGCTCGCTGCGGGGCTGGGGGGTCCCGGCAGAGCTCCCCACCATGGCGCCATGCCCAGCAATTTAACCGTCCCTCTTCATCCTTCTACGCCATCAGCCATGTGGCATTCATAGAATCATAGAATGGTTTAGGTTGGAAAGGACCTTGAAGACCATCGAGTTCCAACCCCCCTGCCATAGGCAGGGACACCTCCCACCAGACCAGGCTGCCCAAGGCCACGTCCAGCCTGGCCTTGAACACCTCCAGGGATGGGGACTCAACAACCTCTCTGGGCAACCTGGGACAGTGCCTCACCACCCTCACAGTGAAAAACTTCTTCCTCATGTTCAATCTAAACCTGCCCTCTTCCAGTTTGAAGCCATTCCCCCTCGTCCTATCACTCCATGCCCCAGTAAAAAGTCCTTCCCCAGCTCTCCTGGAGCCCCTTTAGGGACTGGAAGGCCGCAATAAGATCTCCCCGGAGCCTTCTCTTCTCCAGGCTGAACAGCCCCAACTCTTTCAGCCTCTCAATCTATAGGTTCCCATCAGTCTATAGGTTCACACATAGAAAAGGTGGGCACTGCTTGCACTCACCCCACGGGCGCTGTCGTCGTCGGCGGTTCGGCCGAGCCCCTGCAGGGTCTGCAGTGAGCCCATGGCCCCGGTCCCGGCTGACGTGGGGCACCCCAGCACCTTAGCACCCCGTGACAGACCCGGCCATCAACGCGGCCGTTCTGGCTCGTGCTTCTCGTGCGAGGGTTTCGAGGAGACTCTCCGAGAGCTGCGTTCGTAGCCGCAGACCAGATTTCTGTGGCAGAGCTATTTTTCCAAAGTTATGCTCAGATACTTTGCAGTGACAGTGTATAAATATCAAAGACAAACACCCACTGGCTTTCCACTGAAAGGATGGGAATTCAGGGAAATGGAAAATAAATATATTTAGGATTTAATGCAACACAAATTCTTGGTCAAATAGCTGTTGGGTTTAAATGGATCTGGAAACTGTTCACTTGAAAAAACACGGATGAGGAGCAACACTTTGTTCTCACACGTTCAACAGAATCCCCGGTACTGTAGCAGGGCTGCTCCGGCCTTTTATTTTAAATGTTTCAGTCATTGGCTCAAATTGTTCAGCCTGGAGAAGAGAAGGCTCTGGGGAGACCTCAGAGCCCCTTCCAGTGCCTAAAGGGGCTCCAGGAGAGCTGGGGAGGGACTCTGGATCAGGGAGGGGAGCCATGGGATGAGGGGGAACGGTTTTACACTGGAAGAGGGGAGATTGAGATGAGATATGAGGAAGAAATGTTTTACAATGAGGGCGGTGAGCCCCTGGCGCAGGTTGCCCCGAGAAGCTGTGGCTGCCCCATCCCTGGAGGTGTTCAAGGCCAGGTTGGACGGGGCTTGGAGCAACCTGGGCTGGTGGGAGGTGTCCCTGCCCAGGGCAGGGGGTGGAACCATATGATTGTGAATGTCCCTTCCAACCCAAACCATTCCATGATTGGATGAACTGAGGCTGGGTGGGTTTGTTCCCTGCAGAGAAGTAATTCCAAACCCAGCAAAATACCCTCATAATGGCAGAAACACTAAAATGCTGGTGAAGCTTCTTGTTGTTCCTGCTGAACGCGCGTGATGTTCATGGAGAAGCCCCGGCGATGCCCGAGGGCGGCTGCCAAAGTCCCGCAGCGCGTCCTCCCGGCTCGCCCCGCGCTGCCAGGAGACACCCTCTCCCCCCGTCGGAATCCCGGTCGGGCATTGCTAAGGAAGAATGATTTATCAACAGATATAAATCAAAATGACTGTTTAGCAGCGCTGATTAGCTCGAAATGAGTACTTCTGGAAACACAACCGCATCTAAACATGACACATCTGTCTCCACTACCGTGGCGTGGCATATCTCATTTAGTCACTGCTCCCATTTGTCTCTGCCCTTTAGTCCCTCCGAACGTTTAGAAACTGGGAAAAAAAGAATTTTATCTCATATTAAGGATAATCCTATTTCATATGCAACAAATCTATAATCCGGCCGGTGTCACTGGGGATCACTCCACGCGTTCCAGCGGACACGGGCAATACATCACTGCGGTGCCCACGGCACGGAGAAGCCGGCGCGTGCCACGGTGGGCACGGGGGCACTGCCAGCCTTTGCGGCTTTACCGCAAGAGCCCCGGCATCCTTCTCCGTCCTTCCTGAAAGTAAATGAATAAATGAACCGGTGGGACTGTGGCAGTGAAAAAGAGGAAAGCGCGAATCCTGAAGGCGTGGAGCAAAACCAGAGAGACCGCTGCTTTCGAAACGTCGCTGCTTTCGAAACATCGCTGCTCTTGAGGGAACACCGCCGAGCTGCCCCCCAGCTCTCAGGTGTTCGGTCCCCGGTCGCTATCACCCGATAACCTGGTGTTCTGCAGTGCCCCGAGCATCAGCCGCTCGATGCTGGAGCAGGGGGATCCGTGCAGGCTTCGGGCGAGCGCCTGGGGCAGGAGCCCACCCTGGGGCGCAGCGCAGGCGAGCGGGGGCTGCCCCGGGGGTGAGGGGCCACCCCGAGCCCCGGTAATGGCCACACAATTGCAAACAAGTGGGGAAATCGGTGTTGCTTAGCAATTTGCTGCAGCGCGCGGGAGGACTGTGGCACGGGCAAAAGCTTTGTCAGGAGCTACAACATTATTATTATTACTATTTAAAGAGCATCCCAGATGCGCACGGCACTTTACGGACAAAAATAATTGATGGTCCTTGCCCCCTGAAGCTGAAATAGCACAAACCCAGCCCCAGACAACAATGAGCACGGCTGCGGAAAGCCGGAGCGCGGCGGCAGCGGCGGCACTCGGCAAAGAGCACGGGCTGCACCCATTATCGCATCCGCGCTGGCACTTGACCCGCACCGATTGCAGTCGCCGCGGGTTTCTTTCTCAGGTTTTCACTCGGCGCCTGATGGCAAGGACAGGAGACGGGCTTAGACCCTGTTGTACCCATCTCTCCAGTGCTGAAGATGGCATTCCGGGGCGGGATGGGTCCGGGGGGCTGCAGCAGCACAGGCAGTGCAGGCAGCATGGGCAGTGCGGGCAGTACGGGCAGTGCATGCAGTGTGTGCAGCACGGGCAGTGTGGGCAGTACAGGCAGTGCATGCAGTGCGTGCAGCATGGGCAGGGTGGGCAGTGCATGCAGCGAGGGCAGTGCGTGCAGTGTGGGCAGTGCGGGCCGTGCAAGCAGTGCAGGCAGTGCATGCAGTGCATGCAGCATGGGCAGGGCAGGCAGCGCGTGCAGTGTGGGCAGTGTGTGCAGCATGGGCAGTGCGAGCAGTGCGTGCAGTGCGTGCAGCATGGGCAGTGCGGGCAGTACAGGCAGTGCGTGCAGCATGGGCAGGGCAGGCAGTGCGTGCAGCATGGGCAGTACAGGCAGTGCATGCAGTGTGGGCAGTGCGAGCAGTACAGGCAGTGCACACAGTGTGTGCAGCATGGGCAGTGTGGGCAGTACAGGCAGTGCATGCAGCATGGGCAGGGCAGGCAGTGCCTGCAGTGCATGCAGTGTGTGCAGCATGGGCAGTGCGGGCAGGGCGAGGATGCCGGTGCACCCCACCACCGGCACAGCCGGCAATCCCTGCCCCAGACATTCACCGAGCGACTCTGTTACTGGAGCGGTTGGCAAGTCTGGGAGCTTTCTGTGGGAATCATGGCGTATTCCCAGGGACTAATTAATGGCTCGTGCAATTTGGGATCAGTGTTGCGCAAGGATGTCCCTCCGCAGCCCCCGCCAGGGCGTTGCTGTCCATGCTGGCCCCTCTTTGCAACAGATGGATTTTTTACATTCTCACATTATTTTAACAGTGGTTTAGTACTTTTGGTACAGAAATGGTCTTGAACATTAACATCATGCTGCACGTTTAAGTACAGCCCATCAGGGGTGAACCGGACCCCGCTCCCTCCGCGCCCCGTCGCTGGCCGGGAGGGATCCAGAGCCCCTCGGACCTGCGGGATGTCACTCGCTGCCCTCAGCGAGGGTTCCCGAGCATCCCTCAGCCCCCCAGCGCCCTGATGAGGGGCACTAACGACATTACCCGCTGCGCGCCGCTCGGCAACCCCAACCCCGTCCCCCGCCGGGACGGCCGTGGGCAGTGGCCAGAGCTAAGGGAGCCCCCCAGGCTGCAAGATGGCTGAGGACACCGAGGCATCCTCCTCACGTCGTCTGTGTTCCGGCTTTGCAACTCTTTGGGGCTGTACAATTTGCATCCCAGCACCTCTCCCCACGCCCGCTATCGCAGTACGGCAGTCGTGGTCGTAAATCACTCAGCTGCTCTGCGCAGCTCCAGCACTGGGTCCCAAAAATACACCGCAAGCCCGATCCGGAGCACATCCGAGGCAGAAGAAAGCTTCCTACAGCTTTTAATGGGTTCTGGATGGGGTCCCAGGTCATTCTGGTGCTGTTTTGTGAAATTACTGAGATTTATGTCNAAAAAAAAAAAAAAAAAAAAAAAAAAGAAAGAGCTGATTTTCTCAGCTCTGTGTTTGACTGTGGCTCTTCCCACCCAAAGATTTTAATTTTTTATCTTGTTCATTTTTTTCCCCTTTGCACTGATACTTTTTTTCTAATTTGGTGATCTCAGCAAGATGCTTGGGATGCGCTTGACAGAGCATAATGTATCACCCGCCGAGACATCCCGGCTTTTAAAAAGTTGGGAAAGCACTGGTGTAATTGGAGAGTGAACCCCTGTCCGGGGAAGGGGAACCCCTCCACGCCGTGGGGTGGTCCGGAGCCTTCGCCCCCGCGGCGTGGGTCCGGCCAGCGCCGGGCACGGCGGGAGCCTGAGGAGGAGCCGATGAAGCGGGGCTGCCCCGCCGCTCGGAGACGCTCTCTGACGGATTGTTTTAATACCAAAGTGACACCAAAGGGGGGTCAAGTAAATAAATATGCATGCCTCACCAGTTCAAAATAATAAAATTCCAATGTGTGCAAGCCTGCTTGTTGAACATATGTTTGCAGCACGGCTAAGCCATCTGGCTCAATGTCAAGCATTTACACCAACTGCAGTCTTACACTACCTGACAGCAGAAAAGCTTTATTCCCTTGGTGTTTGGGCACAAATGGAGAAATATTATTGAAATGATTATCTGCATCAAGACTCAGATTTGGTTTGACATTTAGCTGGCTCTGTTTAATCCAAAGGGTTGTCTGAATGAATAAAGAGAAGGGTTCCTCCAGAAGATGCTGCAAGCAGCCAGGGAAAGCCAAATGATTAATGAGACTGAAAGGCTGGGTGGACCCTGCCCACCTCCACCCAGACCTCCGTGCCAGCAACTGCATAGGAAATTAGTCTGAGGCTTTTGTAGCTTGTCAGGAGGACGCTCGCAACCGAAGGGGCTCTATTTTTGGACCCTGAGAAAACAAAAGAAACCACTACGTCGCTTCCAGGCGGTGAAGGAGCGCTCGGTGCCCTAATTCAAAACAATCTCCTAAAAGTCGCGGGTCATCGTCGCGCCTCGGTCGGAGCGAGATGCGGCTTGGCCCCGCGGCCCCGTGCGCCGGGGCGATGCGGGGTGCGGCGGGGCTGGGGGCAGCACCCCCCGGGCAGCGCTCCCACCGCACCCCGGGACGGCCGCGGGGAGGGCAACGCATCCCCGAAGAAGGTGGTCCCCTTCCTCCGCTTCGAAACGTCCTCTGTAACGCCGGCGTGGAGGGAAATAAAACCCCGAGGAAGTTTGGAGAGAGTTAATAAGAGAAGAGTGGGAGCAGGATTTATTTGAACTCACGGGGTTGTTGAAGGCTCGGTCTGACAAAGACAAATTTCTCTCAGAAATCAGACATACTATATTTTAAAATAAAATGGGATGGAACGGCGAGGCGCAAGGCTCTGAGCGGCGTTATGGTCCAGAAAATCGTTCTCTTTGGGAGTACTAAAGCGCAACCTCCTTCCCTCTTCCCACAGGAGACCAGACCGTACTGGTGCCTTCCCTTTCTCTTCATATCTCCACTTCTGATTGTTGATTTGGATTTAAAATTAATTTGGTGATTTGAGTTTAATAAGAATGTTAGACATGATTTCCTTCTCACTCTTACTTTTAATTAACTTTTTAATTGAGATTTAAATGAATTCTAATGAACAGAATTGGTAGCCTAATTGATTTGTTGCAGCAGCAGCGTGAGGGAGCGGGATGCTGGCAGCATTTTGATATATTACTCCGGGATGTCAAACAGTTTACAGGTTAATTTTTTGGCAGAGGTTACTTAATGTCAGCAGAAAACAATAATTTACTTTTGATTTATTAGTAAACAGTTCCTCCTAAGTAGACGGTCCACGATGTTGAAACAAAGTCGTGTTCACGCGCAGCCGCCTTTGCCACCCATTAATGCCTCGTTAGGACCTCGTCCCGGGTGTCTGTAGGGGAAGGAGCAGGTTTTGCCCCGACGGGCACGGGACGGACCCCGCGTGCCGTGTGCCGCTCCCCCGACCACCTAAACAGCCAAAAACCCTTTGCCCCCCACCCCGCGGCTTGGCAAGCACTTTGCTCCTGAGCAAATAACCCTTTCCTACATAACTCCGTAATAACTAAATTTATTTCCATGAATAAATGAGAAAATACACTCTGTTACCGCATTCAGAGCAACGAGCGGGTGAGGACGTACGTTCCGAGAGGGCTGCGCTCGGGCTGTCCCTTCCGTCCGCCCAACGTGCGGTTTGCCCCCGTTGGGATGCGGAGAGCCCCACCGCCCCGCTGGGGGGCAGAGCCCTCCCGCGCCCGATTCGTGGCGAGCTCCCGGATTTCGCAGCTTCGAGAGCAAATCGGCTGCTAAGAAGCGCTGACCTGCTAAAACACAAACTGATTTCAGTCTCTAGGTATTACAATAGAACCCATCTTCCCCCCGCGCGGTGCGGCTGTGGCTGGTGTGGGGGGAAAGCTGGATGGGGCCCCCGCGCGACCCCCGGGCTGGGGACGCCCCTCAGACCACCGAGCACCCCATGCACGCCTGCGTTCGGCTCCGGGGCTTCGTCCTCTCCCCGCCCTGGGTGTAAATCAGAGCGCCGCTGGACCCGCGTGGGTGCGAACGCAGAGCTGCCGTGGGCGGGCGAAGCGGGATGGGTGGAAAAGGAGAACGGGGACAGCGTGGGGAAATAGGATGAAAGAGAGAAATATTAGCGGCAACCTCCAAAATGCCCTGAAATACCGGGCGCTACCGCCAAATGTAAAAGAATCAGGTTTAAAAGTTTCGTTTTGTGATTTGTAAGGAATTTACGTGAGAATAATTTACGTGAGAATTTACGTGAGAATAATTACTTTGAGTAACAATTACTTACTTTGAGGGTGGTGAGCCCCTGGCGCAGGTTGCCCCGAGAAGCTGTGGCTGCCCCATCCCTGGAGGTGTTCAAGGCCAGGTTGGACGGGGCTTGGAGCAACCTGGGCTGGTGGGAGGTGTCCCTGCCCAGGGCAGGGGGGTTGGAACTCGATGATCTTCAAGGTCCTTTCCAACCCAAACCATTCTATGATTCTATGATAATATTCAAAGACTGGCACGGGGGTTTTTTATTTTCAGAGCGCCGAGGTGCCGGTGGGGCAGAGGGACCCATGGCAAACACCGACCCGTGGCGCGGGGCAGCGGCGCGCTGGCCCGGGGCTGTGGCAGGGCGGAGGGGCAGCGGCCGCCCCGTGCCGATGCTGCGGCGTCCAGCCCGCGCGAACGCCCCTTCCCCGGCGCGCGCACCTCGCCCCGGCGCGGGAGGGGCTCTGGGCCAGTTAGACCGTGTCACTGGTAGTGGAATTAATCGACGGATTAACAATTTTCGAAACATTTCTGGTGACCCAGAGCCGCGGGTGACTCTGGTCCTGCGTGCTGTTACAGCAGAGGACGGCTTAACGACATTCCTGTTTCAGAGGATCAAAAATCTGCCAACTCAGCGCTTTCGATATGCCAACAAATTATAAAAAATGGCACGTGGCACTCGGTGCCCCCCGGTGCAGCGCTCTGCGTCCGAGTGAGGGGGGGTCAGCGCAGCTCCGGGGACGGGCTTTGTCTCCATCCCTCCGGCCATGGAGGGGCTCCGGCCCCGGGGGGCCCCGGTGGCCTCGCTGAGGGCTCCGACGGCCGGACCCGCCCCAGGACGGTGGGGAGGGCGACTTAGCACCCGGTGCGGCCCCACGCTCTGGGGGCACAACTCACGTCCCTTGTTACCAGAAAAGAGCACGGTGGCAAGGGGAAGCGGAAACAAAAGTTGTTGATATCCCTTCTCGTACCCCTCCCCGATACAGCGGCTTTTCAAACATAAAATAATGAAATTCATCATTTGCTTCAATATGCTCCATTTGGAGTATTTTACGAATCACAAACTTGAGATTAAAGAGAGCGCCTTTCTCAAATGCAGATTAATGTTGTTTTTCAACTTCTTAAGCTTCTGTTAACACCTTTTCTGCAATCAGTACAGTATCTTTTAAGTTAATTAGTTCTGGAAAAGAATTACTGGTGTAATTTGTGATGAGACCTCCCTCCTTTTCATTCACCAGGCAGAGTAGCATCTGATGTAGATAAAAAGGACCACTGGAGGCCCCTCTAGTGAAGAGAGATGGTTAGAGATGAACTCAGATAACATCTTCAAACCATTTATCTCCTTTCAGCTCTGTAAATGGGGAGAGCTAAGACTTTAGCTGGCGTGAAGCGTTCATTTCCATAACCTTTGGAGAGTTTCCTCCTGAATTATTTAGATTTCTAAACATCCCACACAGGGAAGCACCTCACACAGAGGGTGGTGCCCATCTTTCTCGTGCTGGTGGGTCCTCCAGGACCGGGTAGTCTTGGGCCAACTGTTTCTTCTCGTTGTCAGCCTATACGCCACGGGAATCGCACGGTTTCTGCCTGCTCACCTCCTGTCTCCAGCGGCTTCACCCAAAGTTGGCCGGAGCTGCTTTGGGTGGCCACTGCCCACCCAAGTCCATGGAGTCTCTGCCCAGACGTGAAGGGAGCGCCGCGTTAGCTCTGCACCAAACGCCCATGTGGCACTTGTGATTCACTCACGACCTCTCAGTAATTTTCCGCGGCTCGTCAGCCATCGCAAACGCCCGGCTCCGGATGCCGCGTGGTTTCCAGCCGGAACCACAGGTTAGCACAGTTCTGCTTGACAATTGTCCAGGGGCATCGGACAACGCAAGCAGCGTTTGCTTGGTGAACGATGCTGCGGAAGGCTCTGTGAAGCTTCCTGTGAAGCCAAGACGAATTTTGGGTTCTACGCAGCCTGGCGTGGGGCTTAACCGTGTAGCATTAATTACGCGTATCGTTGCTGTGCAGCAGAGGGCTGGATGCTGGCAAAGCCAGAGCGCCCGCACCACAACGCCCCTTCCAGCTTTGTCTCAGTGGCTGAGGAATTGGCCCTGAGTGAATGACATCCACCGATCCTATCAAATTCTCCATGTGTTTATGTACGTCGGTGTATTTTAACATACAGGAACCATCCACGTTGAACTTTCACAACATCTCTTTGACTCACTGTCAAGTTCAATAACGTCAGAGATCAATTGGCAGTGCATAAATTTACCTTCAAAGAAGCCCAAAAGCTGACGTGTGAGATGATCGGTGTCCTCCTCCGGAACAGCGTTTTATCTTCTAATAGGTAAGAGGAGTGACAGTTGGAATCTCCGGCGCATCCCGTCCTGACGAAAGCCCAGAGGCAAAACCGGCCGCGGGCGCGAGGCAGTGACCCCCGGTGCGGCCGCGGTGGCGGGGTGAGGCGGGCGCCGGGCAGCCCCCCGAGGCTTGCCCGGCTCTGCAGGGGGATGTACCGCTTTTAGGGAAGCTAACGCTGTCAGAAATGTGCGTAGCAGTAACTCGACAATATTGCCTTCCAATACTAATACTTTGCATGAACATTGACTAATTACATTCAAATGGGACGCATTTATGTAAAAAAAATTAATTCCTTCAAGCCTGTTTTTTTCCCTCTAAAGCCCAACTACGGCGGTGCTCAATCTGTCCCTCTCTGCAGCGTTTGTATTTGTAGGGGCGATTACTGTCAACTTCCCCGCTTTGAATGGGAGGAGGTTTAGGCACAGCTTGCCCGGGGAAAAGCCTGCGCTGCGTGGCGAGGTGCATCGTTCGGCTGATCCCGACTTAGTTCGGCGGTTGAGCTAAATCAGCAAACGAGCTGGGAGAGACTTCCCAACAACTGAAAAAAACCCCAAACAATACTGAGTGGAAACTCAATTTTTGGTGAAAATAAAAGTTCTGTTCACCCATAATTGAAAATACCAATCTGAGGCTGTCTTACACTATTATCCAACTTTTCAGCCCCCTTCTCATTCCTTAAATGCCGTTGACAATGGGGAATGGACTGCGCTGGGCAGAGCCTGACTCTGCTTTCAGCCCGCCGAGAACTCCCCCCCAGTCCCTGGTACCTCCTTAGGGACGAGGGTCGGGGCTCTGTGGACACCCGTGGGGTCGGGTCAGGGTGCGAAAGGGATGAGCGAAAGGGGGAAAACCCTCTGCATTCCTGCTGCCGTCGAGGCCGTTGTATTGGTCAGGCAGAACGGGGCGCGCGGGGCTGCCCTGTGCCTGTCCCCGTGCTCCGCAGCCCGGGACGCCCCGGGGGACCACCCCCTGCCCGAGGCGCTGTGCCGGGCTCCAGCAGGATGGGGGCCGCGGGGGGTCGGGCTCTGCCCTCCTCTCACTGCCCGTGTTGGCACCAGCCCCGCTGGCCTCACGCTGCGGGCAGCTCTGCCTCTCCCCGTACCCCACAGCGCACAGCACCTCCGCCTCTCCACCCCCGATTCCTGTGGGTTCCCTTTAGGGGAAGCTGCCCGATAGGTTCTTCTTGTCTATGCCACTGTTTTATTTCAGGCTGCCTTTAGGGCTGAATTATTTTGTAGGGCTGGTTGGGGCTTTTTGCGTATTTGATCTCGTTTAATTTTAACACCGGCAGGAGCCCATTTCTGGGTGCTGCTGCAGCTCTCTGCTTCTTTAACAACAAAGTCTTCTCCAGGACTGGACTCGTGCCTTCACCACCTGAAGGTCGTTAACGAGGGCCCTTGCAATTTAGCCACCGGGTTTCACATGGTGCTGCAACCACGGTCTGCCACGCTCCGAGCCCACCAATGGATGCGTTAGGAGAGTATTTAAAAGTGAAGGAGAGCCTTTTCGTTCCTGCTAAAGGCCCGGAGAGGCACAGAGAAGCGTTTGCAGCAGGTGAGGGACCGGCCCAGCTTTCCTCCCGACACCCAGGGCCACGCCAGCACCCCCTCTCCCGGCGGAGGGTGCCGCTGTCCCCTCCCTGCCGTCCCCGCACCCCGGAGACCCAGCAGACACCCAGCCACCGGGGGAGGACACCCACATGACCTGCCGCGTTAACCCACCCAACTCAGCGTGGCGTTTGATCGTTACAGAGGTGTTATTTAATTTTTTTTTTTTTTTACGTACTGCAGATAATTACACCATCTCTGATTGTGCTGATAATTTTTGCTCCTCCTCAGCCCGGTAATCAACAGCTCCTCGTGGGTCCTGTGGCAATGCCAACACGCAGGACACGCTGCCTGGATTTGTTCTTGGTGTGAACCAAGTCAGGCGGCTTCTTTGGGGTTTTTCTCCTCGATTCTCTCCCCCAACAAGGGGATGTAGCGCTCCCGTTTGCCCCATGCCCCTCGAGATACCCGACGTCGGATGCCATAGGGGCTGGTGGCCACCAGCGCTGCACGGAGGTGATGCTGCTCAGCACCACCAGCATCCTCCGAGGCCGGAGCCGCTGGGGCTGCCACAAGCTCAGAGGGTGGCAAGGCGGGCGCGTGGCACCCTCGGCGACAGCGCTGGAGATGGGCATCCCACACGTTCAACCCTCCGCACCGCCCTGGACCTCAGCGCCAGCACAGCCTCAGCACCCTGTTCTGGAAGTCTGGAACATTTTTTTTTCTTACGTGCCATGGCCAAGGCAGGAGAGCCGGAAACTGAAAAAATGCCACAAAAAGTGAGGCTGGAAAATGAGCAGAGTCAAAAAGACCGTGTCTCGGCGCCTGTTTTTCCCTTCAGCAACGCAGGAGCGAGTATATGCCTCCAAAATGACTCCAGCTCGAGGCAGTGCTACGAGTTTCCTTACCAGGAGGGTTTCCCCGTGCTGCTTGTTTTTTTCTTTCCTCTAAACGATGCTCTGAGTAACTACTTCTATGGTATCACCTGCCGAGGTCCTTCGAATTTCTGCTTTGCATTAAAGACAAAGAATTCTTCACAATTAATGTGCTTTGAGGGTTTCCTGTCACAGGAACGTAATTAACTCTTTCCTGGCCTAACTAATTTCTGCATTTTAAAAAGTGGCCTGATAATGACAAAAGTGGAGCACTCAATCCACAGGATAGCCATTAACTGCACTCAGTTATTGTGCAGTCTCAATTCAGACCACAATTACTGTCAGAGAATTGCACTGGAAGCTCCTTCTTGTACGCAAACAAGAATACTATTCATTAAAGGCCACTTTCAATAAAATACAATCTATATTTTTAATGAATATTTGAGAAAGAAAATACAATCTTGGATTCAGAAACCTGCAATACAGTTATTATTCTTTTAATAACAGACTTTCTGAGGTGCGGCTCCTGCCAGACGTTGGAGAGGCAGCAGAAATGAGCTGGCTGGTGTAAGAGCTTTGACTCGAGAAATGAAAAGCAGAGCTCCCGGTAAACTAAGTCCATGTTAAATAAGGCTTCCCTGGAACCAGCGACAGCGGACACAGCTTCTCCCGCGGCTCTTATTGCTGTCCCTGGGCTGCTACGCTCGCCATAAACCCTTCATGCCCAGTAAATATAGGGACACGGGAGCCGGCGGACCCCCGGGTGCCCCCCGCGGGGTTAACCCTCGCAGCCCCACAGCACTGCCCGCACCCAGCCCCACCGCCCCGCTCTCCGTGGGGCACTGCCCAGCAAACGGGCCGTGGCACAGGGGCCTTGCGTTGCCCTTCTCAGGGAAGCAAAAACTGGGTTTATCCATTTATAAAAATCTCTGTTTTCCCACCAGCCATGCCCGCTGCCCCAAGGCCGGCGTTTGGCGGTACCGGGTATGCCATCCCCGGCACAGAGGCGTCCGGGGGCGTTTGTTCGACGTGGGGAGAGGGGGGATGTTCCCACGGCTGACCCTGCTCGTCACGGTGTTTGCTCCTCACCCCGACGGCACCCGAGGGGACGGGGCCGCTGCTCCCCGGGGGCTCCCGCGGGCCCCCCCCCCCTCCGCGCCCGCCGCCGGCGGCGCCGCCCGGGGGGGGTGCTCAGAGCAAAACCGACGGCGGAGGCGCCGGCGCCCCCCGACCGCCCCAACGGGGGCCCTGCGCCCGGCGGGACCGGGGGAGAGCGGGGACGGGGCGGCGGGACCGGAGCGTCGGTACCTGG
>VUYV01000413.1:431236-469953 GCA_008711295.1 Anarhynchus alexandrinus | reverse complement strand
GGTGAAAACAAGGTGTCTGCTACAAGCTTTTTAGAAGCAGAACGCGAGTCAGCCCTCAAACCTGCAATCCATTTGCTGGCAAATCCGCACGTGTGGGTGTTGCGGGGGCGCGGATGAGGGTCACGCTCGCAGGGGTGGGATGGCAGGGCTGCAGGGATGGCAAACGGCACCTTGGCGTTCCATATTTATTCTCTCTCAGTGACTCCCATATAAAATTTGCTCAGAGTAAAAGTCAGAGCCAAAGTTTTATGACTATGAATGCCGCAAACTTGACCTCGTACTCGAAGAATCCTGCGGTGGTCCTTCTGCTTTGTACGTTGCCGGCAGTGAAGATTTGAGAATCCGCACGGGGCAATTCCATTGCTAATTCATGAGAGGGAAGGAAATGCAATTTACTCTCCTCCATCACAGCCGGATTCTGCTTTTGTGGCTCCAGTCCGGGAGCGACGGCTCATTTCTCTGCTGGAGCCGGCACGTAGGGAATGTCACGGCAATTTCTGTGCCCCCGCGCCAGTGCGGACCCCCGGCTCCCAGCCGGGGAAGGGGAGCGGGAGAGGACGCGGTGCAGCTCCCCCTCGCACAGCCGACGATGAGGAGCATCCCGGGATCCAAAGCGGGATTGGCACCGGGTGTCAGGAATCTCTTCTTCGTGTCTCTCTTCCAAATACCCCTCCATTTACCAGGAGACCTCAGCGCGCTGTGTTAGACGCCTCGCGCTTGTTTCCAGCTTCGGGTTTTGATTGAGATGTTCAGATTTTCCCAGAGAAATTCCTGGAACATTTTCATTTTTGTCAGCACTAAAGCTGCACACAGAGAGCGGCGTAGGACCAAAGGCCTCGCGATGACCGAGGACGTTGTTCTGAATGCCCCAAAACCACTCTTCATGCGGTCCTCTGGGAAATCAGCGTCTAACGCGTGAGTTTTCCAAGACCCAGGTCACATTCCTGCTCCACAAGAAGAAATATTTCCAGCTGTGTGAAAGCCATTGTGAAAATACTTTGTATTTTTATTTTTGCCATCACCTTTGATGGACGCCCGGGCAGAAGGTGCGGCGTTGCCCGGCTGCGTCCCAGCCCCCCAGGGTGCGCGCTCCCCTCCCTCCTGGCTCTGCGCGTGGGTCCCTCTGGTGTGGAGGCAAAGGGGCCGTGGCAGATCCCCCGATGTCCGTGCCAAGGCCACCCCTCCCCGCTGCGGCAGGGGCACATCATGGTCACCCCCAGGGAAGCCACTTCGCGGGCACAGCTCTGCTCGCACCTCTTACAGCACGGACCGCAGTTTGTGGCGAACGCCGCATAAAATTTTTGTGATGCCGAAATTTCATTTTTCCTAAAGCGGAATTGTGCGGTTTTCCTGTGCGGAGAGAAGCTGCGAAAGTTTTACCTTCGGAATATGCCTTCAAAACAGCCAATTTTCATCCTGCGGGATGAGCGGGTTGGATTTTCTGCTGGAAGTGATGTTTTGAAACAACTTTTTCATCTTTGAAAATCCTCGGTGAAATACGAACACGGCTATTGGTGCAGGGGGCTGTGTTCGAGCGGCTTTGGCGCAGTGGGCGGTACGGGCACCGTCCCCGCCGGCCAGCAGCACCCTGCACCGCGCCGGCCGCCGGCGCCTCCCCAGCCCGGCGCGTCCCTGCAGCGGCAGCAGGAGGGGATCTCCCCGCGGGAAACTCTGCCCTGTGGACGGAGACACCTGCACCGCCTGTTCCTGGCAACGGCATCGCCGAGCGGCATGGCCAAACCGGAAAAAAACCCACCCAAAGATGCAAAAAGCTACGGGGTTCCTTCCCTCTGCCTCCCCTCCTTCCCAACCCGGGAGCCCGACACAGCCGCTTTTTCAGCAGATCCCCTGGAGAGCAGTTTTAACGCAGCTCTGCGGCGGTGGATCCCCCCTCAGGCGGGGGTTCCCCTGTCCCCGGCGTGTCCCCGGCGTGTCCCCCAGGGCCACCCCTCAGGGCTGACCCCGCTCTCTCAGCCGGGACGGCGGGCTGCTTCCGACCCCTCTGTTTCGGGAGCGGTGCCCCATCATTGTCACTGCCGAGTCCAAGGGGCTCGACGGGGCCCCATCAATAAAAGGCGGCGTTGCGGGGTCGCCTGTGTCTCGTCTCCGTGTCCCTCCCACAAAGCGGCGTATCATCGATCCCGTTATGCAGCAGCACTCAAAGCCACGAGTCGGGGTGGAGCCGTGCCGGCGGAGGTGGATTATAATAATAAAGTGGATTTTTGCCCTGAGGAAGCGATATTTTTGAGACCGTCCCTCCAACCCGCCAGCAGAGGTTACGGTCCCCGCGCAGAGCCGGGTTCCGCAGACCCCCTCCCCGGGGGACGGGGCAGGTTCTCCCCGACCCCGGCGCGGGTCCCGCCGACCCCCGGCAGCGTCCGGCTGTGTACAAAGGCTTAGAGCAACACGTGTTGTGGGTTACGGAAACACACACGGATCCCCTTTCCAGCCGTGTATTCTCCCGCGCGGGGCTGGGAAGCGAGCTGGGTTATGTCGGCAGGGCTTCAGCTTAACAGAAGAGCGAATTCAGCCCGCGTCCCACTAAATTATCTGGCGAGGGCTGAACCCTATTTTTCTTTTGAAGACGAACAAGGGCACTGAGATAATTTGTGGGTCTGGGTTCCTAATATTAAATAATTCTTACCATTTAAAACAGTTTTTGTAGGAAATATTTTATAGTTAGAGAAATAGTTTTTGACATTTTGGGGGGGAAAAGAACAATGGACCGTTTACAGGTCTACACAGTAGATTAATGAATCTAATTGAGTCTGTAGGGAAATGCTTCAGTTTAACTACTGGAACTAATTTATACATTCACTACATCGTAATAAGTCAATTTAAGTTTCTGGAAATAAAACTGGATATCCTGGGTATAGATTTGAACTATAAATTTCTGCAAGAAAGGAGTCTGTGTGTTCATTATACATTGTAAAATTACCATATGGACCTGTCAACACTTCTTAGCACAGCTTTGTAATAATGTCATTTAGTTTAACATTGTAATGTGCCAACTGAATTAATGCGTATGACACAATGAACGCCTCCCAACCGCTGGTTCTGGGGAGGTTTGCAACTTCTAAAAGATGTTTCTCACGCAAAAGAGTTTTGCCCGTGTTTGCCCAGCTGATACCCGGCCTTCCACGGGGTCCTCTCAGCCTGAACGAGCGCCAGGGAACGGCTCCGCTCCCAGCAACTACCCCCGAAGTTTCAGGAATGGGGATCGCTGTGTTGCAAACGCAACAAAATCCTAATTACCGCTACGGGGACACAGCGCCGGTGCCCCTCCTGCCAAGCTGCCCCTGAAGTCACCTGGTTTTCCTCTTGCTGTCACTGCCGAATTTCTCCTCCCTTCCACTGTCGCCGGCGGCTCCGCGGCCGCGCTGCTGCTCCCGCGTCGGCCGCGATGGCCCCGTGAAAGGCGCCCCTCGCTCTGAATTACTTAATGCCTGCTACGCTTCTCGTTCCCCACTTTCTGTGACTCTCTCATAACACCCTTTTCATCCATCCAGTCACGAAATACAGCTCCCGGGCAGCAAATGGAGCCAGAGACAGCGGCAGGGCGCTCCGTCCCCTCCCTCCGAGGAGCTCCGCGGGGCGCTGGGGCTGCTGCCCGCGGGGCAGAGCGCAGGGAGGCGTCTCAAACCGGAGCCGGAGGTGCTGGCTGGCCGGTGCCCAGCTCCCAGCCCCGTTTTGGGTCGCCTGTGGGGGGCACAGGGCACCCGTGGGACCGCGACCCCCCCGGTGCTCTCACCCCGGCAGCCCGGACCTCCTGCCGCCGCTGGAGCGGAGAGGAGTCTCTCCTGAGGATGCTCGACGTAAATCAAGCCGCGTTTTGCCCTTTGCCCTTTATTTGTCTACTTCTTTTACTTCTTCCCCTCCTCCCCACGTCTACCGGCAGCCCTGCTGAAGCGACACCAGAGATTCCATAAAATCCTACGGCATTTGGCTGGGGGAGGGGAGGGGATGGGAGGAGAGGGGAGGCGGGCTGATGCTCCCAGGTGGAAAAAAAAATAAACTGGCTAATCTGCCCGTAATTGGGCTGCAGGCATCAAAGTGTGAAAGCTTTCCGCTCCCCTCGCTTGCGGCGGGCACGGCTGCCTTTTTGCCGGAGCAGCTCAGCGCCGGCTCCCGGCGCGGCCGCAGCGTCGCTCGCGGGGCCCCGGCTGGCGCGCAACGCCGCCCGGGCGCTGCCTGATCTCCCTCAGGACGCCGTCTGACAGACCGGGCGAGTGACTAGGAACAGGCTAATCCCCGCGAACAGATAGGATTTAGGATTTGATTCGGGGGTTCTTATCCAATTGCACAAATCTGCGCAGACCCAGCCGCGCCGCAGCTCCCCGGCACCGCCAGGAGGTCGCGGCGCTCCGGGCGAGCGCTCGCAGCCGGCTCCCCGCGCGTGGGCTGCACCGGAGTGCTCCCGTTTGGAATGAGTGTGGTGAAACGTACCCATTTTTGGTCATTAAATATTGTAACTAGGGTTTCGCATCACTAATTACGTATTAAAATCCAGTAGTTATTTACGTTTCTGCACTCTGATTTCTACTTAAAGCTATAACGGTTAATGTCACTACTTATGCAAACCTGATGGCATCTGCCTATAAAAGGATGGTTATAAAAGATTAGCGCCTCACCTATAAATTCATCTCGCTAATAAGCAACACGCTCGTGATTGAAAGTCAAAGAGACTTTCGAAAGTAGTTAGATGTTTTATTTCCTTTTGAAAAAATTATCTGATGACAATGAAAGAAGCGCGTGAGAACAGCGTGTGTGTCAAAAGTATCAGTGCCGTGCGCTCGATAATTCTGGAAAGAGTGATAAATAGCAGATCCTCAATTACATCTTTGCTTTATTCCCCAAGTGACTTGTATTTTGGTTGATATACAGTCAATGTGATTGCCGTTGCTTCCCAATGCAAGGAAAATGCCCTTCATGAAAACATTATTAATTACACGGAGCTGTAATTGTGGGGAGCGCCGGAGGAGAGGCGGGGATGGAAGCGCCGCGTGCGCAGAGCGACGCCGTGCTGCCCGCCCGGACCGGGCTCCCACCGCCCGCCCGCACTGGCCGGTCCCGGCGGCCGCGGAAGCAGACGGACGGCGAGAGGCATCACACGCCTCATCAGTGGGACCGCAGGGGTGACGGGGGGAGGATGACGCCCAGCATAAATGGAAGAGGAACGCTGTTTGGGAGCCCCCCATAGCCCTCGAGCCCTGGTCGCTGCACTGGGACCATAACCTTGGTGGAGACGTCCCGGTCCCCGCTGGCCCTGAGCCGGTCCACATAAGCCAGTTCTGCCCAGGCGGCCCTTTTAACGCCTTCCTCACCCCTGTTCCGTCCTCCGCGGTGCCCACGTACAGCACCTCCCGTGCCGGCAGGACCGCGCGGCAGCAGAGCTGTTCCACACCTCCGTCCCCAGTGGGGCGGCTCGGCCGGAGCTCGGGGCCACAGCCCCTACTGACGCCGGTTTGGCTCTTCCTGAGGACGCCCGCTCGCCATGTCCATAAAACAGGGTTTTTTTCCACTTATCGTACGGTCCTTGTTTCCCTTTAATAAACCTGTAATTGTACATGCTCACGGATATTTGCTATGCTTCACGCTTTGACATCTCCTGCATGAACCTTATCCAGGTTAAGAGAGGTCACTAGTCAGTAATGATTTCCCAAGAGCCCAAAACCAGAATCTTTTTTTTTTTTNGCAGCCAAGCCGCCCGCTGCGCGCGGCGGGCAGTGCCCACAGCACCACGCTCCGGGCTCCTGCTTCCTTCCCCCCTCTTTTCCTCTCTCTCTTTTTAATTATGAAAATCAAGGAACCCGTAATTCCCGCGACAGCTGTGACTACACTCAGACTTAACCATAAACTATGCGGCAAATGCTTGGTTTGTAGAAAATCATGTTCTATAACATATGTTTCTCATTATGGGGTAAATTTGCGGAAGAAGGCGGCTCGTTCCGCCTGCAGGTGCAAAGCCAAGCCCGGCACTTCCCGCTACCGGCTTCGCACCTGCAGCCCAGCCCGTGGGGGCACGAGGACCGAGACCGGCTTGTGCCATGCACCCGGGGGAGCAACTCCTGCCCACAGCCGCGTCCTTCGCACGCGCGGCCCGTGGGGATGTCCTGCAGTGGCGAATGCACCGGGAGTGAAGCAGCGCCGCGGTTTGCCGGTGGCAGAGAAGACGTTGCGTGGGAGCGCTGCGGTGGAAACACCGGGGTCCGTGGGAGATGGGGGTGTCTGTGCTTCCCCAGAGCCGACCTGCACCCGTGGCTGCCTCTGCAAGGATGGGGATGGGGAACTGCCTGCGAGCTCTCCCCCTGAGCCAACCCCCCCCCGTCCCAGCCCGAGCAGGAGGCACCAATTTGTGGATATTTCAGTGTGAGGTGTTTTGCCCCAAAAGCTCTTTCTAAAGTTGCCAGGTCAAAGCCCACCGTGGCTTCAGCAGCCCCTTTGCCCGGCTGCCCTGCTGCTGGTGGCCCCTCCAGACCCCCGCACCTTCCTCCTTGGACGTGTCGCTCGTACACCTTTGTGCACGGCGTACGGCTCTGTCCATCCATCCTGCTCAGCTGGCACGGGGAGCCCTCAGCACTTGCCCCGCTCATGGCACGGTCCGGGCATTGCCCACGGACCCCCAACCCCGCGTGCCACGCAAACCATGGGGACCCGGCGCACCCCTGTGCCCTGCGCCGTCCCTTCGCACCGCGGTGGTGTGTTTGTGGGCTGCACCGCCTCCAGGTTTGACTGTCCGCATCTGGAACGGGCGTGGGAAAAGGGGGTGGCTTTGCCCTGGCGCAGAACTGCCCGCGTCTCGCGGAGCATCCCTGACGTCCCAGGACGGCACAGCAGGGTTGGGATTGCCGCGGTGGGAACTGTCTCCTGACACAGCCCCGAAACCTCCGGCGGTCCCCTGCGCGCAGAAACAGGGGCTGCAGCAGTGACAAACCGCCCGCGGCTGAAATTGGGCTTCGCAGGGCAGATGCGGGGCCAGAGGCAGGTTCGTTTTCGTGTGCACAGCCAGAGCTGGTGACAGCCCCGTGGAGCTGATGAGCCGCTTTGTGCCCTCGCCGCACCAAGCCCGGCCCCGGAGCGGAGAGCAGAGAGCGGAGAGCAGAGAGGGGAGAGCAGATAGCAGAGAGCAGAGAGCAGAGAGAGGGACACCCATCCCCGGACCCCCAGCAGCTCTCGCCGCACCCGCCGCGGGCTCATGTGCAGCCAGGCAGGGCTCAGCTTTGAAGTCCTCCTCCGTCTCCATCCCCAAGTAAAGAACACTTCCTCCCCCTCCTGGCTGCTCTGGTTTCATCCTTCCATGGCATTAACCGCCTGTTCGTGCTCTGCCATGATCGAATCTTTTCGTTTCACTTCCCTCCCCGCACCCGTTGTCTCCGCTGGTCTCTGTCCAAAACGCCTCACTTCATAAGAAGTTTGAGAAATTTAGCAGAAGCACATTGCAAGTGGAAAAGAGAATTTCATGTTAATCAATGGGTGTCGGTGAATTCACCAGCAAGAAAAATGAAAACAAAGTTCCCGTTTCGCCTGGAACATCGATCCGGCCTGAAGGAAACGCCGGATGGAGAGTTGTTCCACGGCTCAGCCCAGCCGAGGGCTCTGGCAGCCGTGCCTTCCCCGTGCCCTGCCTCCGTCTCTGACCATCGTCTTCCTTCCCCCCTTCTCCCACGCGTGGCCCGCGGTGCCCAGGGCAGGCGGTCGGGCAGGGGCGGGCGCTCCTGCTGCCCCCGCTCCCGGGCATCGCCTGGGGCTGCCCCTGCCCCGACGGCAGACGCTGAGCCCCCCGCACACCCCGGGGTCTCGGCCACAGGCGCTGCTCTTGGTGAAGGATGCTGCCGTTCGCGTGAGGCTTTTGGCCACGTGAAAATCTTGGCTTCCCTCTCGGTTTTAGGGGGAGCGTTCTGCTGCAGATAATTCTGTGGAGAAATGCGTTGCAAAAAAATTTAGTCGTGGGGGTCCCTCGAAGGTATTGCAAAATGATTCATCCCTCTGTCTCCCGCAACACCAGCAGAATAAGTCTAACCTCAACCTACCTTGCAAGAGCCTCTTGGGATAGCATATTTGATCCTCATCACTCCATTTTTTCAGTTGAAATCTATGCAAATTGGGATTAGAAATAAAGAAAAAGAAAACAAAGTATTAGATGTAAAGAAGTATGGTTTTTTACATGTATTGTAAAGTTGCTCCCCCGGCTCTAAGAGCAGGGTTGCCATTAAGTATTAACTGGACAGGTATTAGCAATAGCCCATGTCACTGTTCTAAAGGAAATCAATATACAACATAAATGCAAAATCAAAAGGTTCTTCCCCTGATGGTATCATCTTACCAGCACCGAACAAGTAAACGCCGCATCATCTCTCACCGCTCCCCGGCCCCTTAACCTCACTTGAGTTGCCCAGATGTTGCAAGACACGCACGTGGGAGCTGAGCGGGGCGGAGGAGCGGCTCGCCGTGAAGAGCGGCCCGCGGTCCGTCCCTGGGTGGGCTCCGGCAGAAGCGCTCCAGCCCGACCCCCGCCGTGCCACGCTCGACGGCTGCGGCTCACGGAGGAGCACGATGTCCCCAGCCCTGCATCCCGCGCAGCCACGCACAGCCACCGCCATGGTTCCTACGGACAAGTGGCTCTCCCAGTCTTACGGGACATTCGTTTCCGTACTTCTCCGATGGGTGATGGTGTAATCCCAAGCGCCTGAAGAGCAAAGTGCTTTATCTGCTGTATCTTCTATAGCAGCTGTAGGCGTGGGAGAGCCGGGCTGCCCCACAGGAGTACGTCCCCGCGGAGCATCGCGCAGGACAATCCCCCGCTCCCGCGGGCCACGAGCACCACCCGGAGCGGGCACAGCGGGGCACAGGGCCAAACACTGACCATTGCCATCCTCCACCACCCAGCTGGGTTAAAGCGGGTCTGCTGGGCAGATATGTAATCTGGTTTTAATGACTAAGCCACGGGGGTGTGCTACCTTCCCTGGTAACTGCTCCATATGTTTAATTATGCTCGCTGCTAGGAAATTACATTTTCTTTCAGGGCTGAATTTGTCTAACCTCAACTTCCAAGCATAACTTTAAGTGAAGAATGAAGATTATATTTTTAGGATGTGCGATCATTTGCTGGGAGAAAGCATACAGAACACATAACATATCAAGAGAAGTTGCCTCATTAGATTAATTAACTTGTGCAGGCGAAGCCTCACACGCCAGCTCTGGAAGGAGCGGGAGCCCTCAGCTGCCATCGCTTCCCGGGGAGGGGGAGCGCCCGATGCTGCCGGAATATTCAGCTTCTCGCAGGCTCACAAGGGCAAAGTCCGAAATCTGCGGCCCTTGTTTGCGGCATAAATGAATGTATAGCTGTTCCTTCAGTCCACCCGAAACATATATAGAAAATATGAATAAAGAAAACCCATCCGCGGGAAGTCACCCCCCCGGCCGGCGCACCGGCTGCGCCCTGCGTGCCTGCAGCTCACCCTGCGGCGGGCCCTGCGCCCCGCGGGGAGGGCCACTGCCTGGAGAGTGGGGGCTGCTGCCACCTCCTGTGCCATCACCGCCTCCTGTGCCATCGCCACCTCCCGTGCCATCGGCCGCCCAGGTGCCGACCCGCTCCCCCGGCCCCGTCCCACCTTCCCGCGCCGCTCAGCCCACCCCTTTCCCATCCCCGAGCCTTATAATTCAATGTCACGGGGGCTTATGTAATATTTAGGCGTGTATTACACTAAATTAATCTTAACATGAAAAATCTTTTGATTACATAGTATGTTTTTGTCATTGATTGATTAATTCATTTATTCATATAGTAATGCTATGTCCGACTTCTATTTATATTCAGTTGTAAGAGAAAGTTCCTATTCATGTCAGAGGAGATGAATTAAAATAGTTATCACTGGTATTTGCCAGCCCACTGTTTTGTGAGGTCCCTTTACAGGATGTACTTTCTTTCCGTACGAGCTGCCTGCCATGAATGCGCACCATCCTCATCCTCCCTGCCGCAGCCGAAGGGTCCGGACCCGAGCAGAGGCTCCCATCCCTTCCACTTGGGAGGACCGGGGAGCGCGGGGGGCCACGGGGAGCCCCGCGGGGCCGGTGCACCCCCAGCGAGATGACCGCTGCGCACCCTCCCAGCAGAGGGGAAGACGAAGGGCAGCGTGGCACCGGGTGGCCCATGGCACCGTGCCACCTCCGTGCCGCCCGCTGTTGGTGCTGCAATATCGGTTCCCGGGCAGCAGTCCCGCAGGGCAGAGCAGAGAGAGTGGCTCGGTTGCCATGGCATGAGGCTGCCCCGACGCGGGAGAGATTCTTCTTAATTTAAAAATAACGCTTAATTAATTGTAATTCTTTTTATGGGCTCAATCGTGCCATTAAGGCAGAGCCTCTGAGAGCCCCGCAGGGCAGTAACGACTGCGACGTGTCCCCCGGGTCCCCCGGCCACCGTGGCAAGCGCGGAGGGAGCCACCGGCTCCGGGAGGTGTCTCCCACCCTCCATCCGCAGCGAAGCCGGGGCAGCCCGGCCCCCCCCGCCGTCCCCTCGGCGCAGGGCTGGCACGGCCGGACCCGCACAGCGCCGCGCATCCGCCGCTCTGCCAGTGCTCTCCTTGTTCGCTAACGACAAAGCGGGCTAAAATTATCATCAGTATGTTATTTTAATTTCCCGCACAATAATGAAGCCATTGGAAAAGCGGTTGTGTACACACGAAATATACCTTCTGCTATTTATATGTGTTTTTCTAAATTAAAGGGAATATAAAACCGGTGAGAAATCAACTTGGAAACATTCCCCTTTTGGGTAGAACAAAATTTCAAGCCAAGCAATATTAGCAGGGAAAGGAGAACCCGCCGAGGAGCAGCTTCACACGCCTGATCGCCGCTCGCAACAGCAGCGGGACAGCCGGGGGTTCGGCAGCCGGAGCCCCCGGGTGCCCGGCGGCAGCGCGGCGGCAGCACCAGCGCCGCGGGGTCCTGGCACACGGGGTGCACCGCAGCCCACCGGGCATGGGACCACCCTGGAAAGCTGCGCCGTGCTCGGCAGGGACGTCGGGAGGAGAGCGGAGGCGGTGCAGGGCTGGGCTGGGAACCTCTGCTCAGGGCGCTGGAGGGTTTGTGAAGCTCAGCGCACCTCGGTAGGCATCAGAGAATTCAGGGGTGGCTTTAGCATCTCCAGAAGTAAAATTTTCTTTCCTCCATCACACTAAGACACCTGCACTGGCAGCTGAAGCCAGGCCAGTCGCTTTGCAAACACACGAGTTCCTTCCGTGGAGATGATTAGCAACGGGAACAACGTCCCTGGGGGTGTGAGCAAACCTCCGTGGGAAGGGCCGGGGGCTCTCCTACACTACAGCCCACCACGAGGCAAAAGCTCTGCCGTGGTTCCTCCCATGGAGGTGCTGTGGTGGGGCCGTGGTGGTCCCTCGGTGCCCTCCCAGCTGTGTCCAGCTGTGTCAGACGGGCACGCGTATGGGTACCCAGCGCTGCTGCGCGGGCGCGGATGGAGCCGTCCCGTGCCCGGCCAGCGGCTGGGACACTCCTCGCTGCTGGACACCAGACCCTGCAGTGACATGGGCCACCGTCACCGAAAGCCAAGCGCCTGCTGCTCAGCGCAGGGCACCAGGGGAGGACGGGATGGTCTCTGATTGGCACCTGGTGATTAGCATCTGGTGATTAGCACCTGCAATTAGAGCCCGGCAGATAAGGATGGCCCGAGGGCAGGCTTTCCCTGCTGTAGGGCTGGTCTCTGTGCTCTGCCATGCCGCTCCTCATCGGGCTCCCGCAGGCTGCGGGGCTCAGACCCCACTTCTCCTCCCCACCACGCAGCGGGACCAGCGGCTGGAGGCACCGGTGAGTGGTCTGCAAACCACACCGTGCGTCTGGTTTGCACTGCGCTGCGCTTTGCCCCCTCCTCTCCCTGCCGGCCCTCCCCGTACGGCACAGACACACACACGAAATAGGTGTGTGCGTACCTGTGAGAGAGCTTACCGACCCCTGCAGCCAGGCTTGGGTGGGCTCCCTGCGCTTGGGCCACTGCCCTGTGACCTGCAGTGGCCACCCGGGTGCACAGCACTTAGACCCAGGCATTGAGGAGGCGCAGTCCGGGCAGCGCACGCGTCCCAGGATGGAGCGGTGCACGTGTCGAGGGATGCAGTGGTTCGCACGTCCCGGGATGCAGCATCGCACCGGGGTTTCCTGCGCTGCCCTGCTGCATCACCTGCTCCACAGCTCTCCCGGAACCGAAGCCCTTTGGATACGGAGCAGAAGCTAAGCAGTAATTAGCGCACTTAGGAGCCTAATCTTGAACCGACTGACAGACGAGAGCGGTTGCAACTTTCCAGCGGATTTCTGTGCCAGGAAATCGAATGCGCTAACGAGGACCTGGCGGATGGCTTCTCCTCCTACTCTTCTCCCTCAGAGGGGGCGCCTGGGTTTGAAGCGGCTCTGCAGCGCTCTGTCTGAAAGCTGGTGTTGTGGGGTCTACGTACGTACACTGGATCCTGTTCATCAATATTTTTACATACGCAGGTGTGCGTAATCTTCATTTTTATGCAAATCTCTCTGCAACCAGCCAGGTGCATTTCCTGATCTCTATTCATCATCAAGAAATCCAATAACTTGGCTGTGTACTTACATCTGGTTAGGGGTTGACCCAATGTGCACTTAAGCATGGATTTCAAATATGGGCAGCAGGGAAATAGCTTATTTCCCCCCTGGCCTTTATAAAATTAAATGCAAAACCCCCCAGTGTTAATGCAATGTTAATGTTGCAAGATCAAGCATTTAAAAGTCAGGAAATTCCATAACTTGAGGTTGCTCCAGCAATGCTGGGTTGATATGTCGCCTATCCTATATATTTTCATGCATACTTTAATGATAAATATTAAGCAATAATTAAGCTATTAAATAAGCAATATTAAAATATTGCCCGTACCTCAGCCATAGTGAAATAAAGGGAAGTCTAGCACAAAATACCCCGTGCCTACTAGGAGACCCTTCAAGATGTCCATACTGGTAGAGATAAGGGTCTGATGAAAAGGTTTTGAAGAGGTGAACCGGAGTTTTGGCAAACTCTGCTTCCCCAGAGGCACGGCTCCCCGGTTCGGGTTGGCTTGTTTCAAGCAGGAAGAGTATTTTTTTTTCCTTTATTTTGGAAATACATGAAAAAAAAAAAAGATTAATTCCCTTTTTGGGAAAGGACAGGAGGGAAAGGACACGTGGCCTTTGGGAATGGGCCAAAAATGAAGCCCTTTGGCCGAAGAGGGGAGCATTTCCTACAGACGGGCTTCTCGGTAAGATGGCGTTATGTTTTGGCTGTGTCTTTGTTTACACGTTTGCGTGTGTGGAACACACGGGGGTTTCGGGTCCGCGGCACCTCGTCCCTGCGCTGTTGGGGCAGCGTCCCCTTGCCGGCGCCGGCGGACGGCTCTGCGGCACCGCTGCTCCCGCAGAGACCCGACGGGCTCGGGGAGGGGTGGGTGGGCCTTTTCGGGTTGTCTTTAATTGCACTTAATTACCAGCGCGGTCCCTGCCAGAGCGCGCATACAAAGCACAGGTCGGATTTCGGGGCTCCGTGGTGTCTCACTGACTCTTTGCAGGCTCCTTCGACTAACCAAAGGCAGGTTAGTGTCTGTCCCTGGCCACTCGCCAACCCCTCCCCGCGAGGAAAGGAGGGGGGAAATTCCCTTACGAGGGTAAACATCTCTCCTGCGCGGATTAATTCGCATCCCCAAAACGGGGACGGCTGCCCGCTGCCTCCCGTGGCCGTGGCAGCCGTGCCTTGGCCGGGGACCCGCCTGCCCACGCTGCCGCGCCGGAGGGATGCTGAGGATGCAGAACCCCTGCCTAAAGCCTAAATCCCGGCGCAGAGGTAGAAGCGTGCCCCTCGCGTTATTCCCGCCCGGCTGCTGCAGCTGCTATGTCTTCATTCCAAAATAATATTTTTTCAAATGAAGTAGCAGAAAACAGCTTTACATTTTTGTTATCCCTTCCAGCACAAAATAACAAATGCCTGTGCTGCCACTACCTGATTCAATCAAGTGGAGTACATTGGATACCCACAGGCTACGAGCACTGGAAAAAGCTGACTTGTATTTTAATTAATAATGCGATACAGTGTCTCAACAACCAGGCCTCTGGCAATATGCTTTGCTTTGTTCATTATTTGCTGTAAACAATTTTCAAGCAATGTGTGGACAACCCTATTTTTTAATTTCTGCTAATTCATAACATTAACAGAGCGCGGGATTTTTCTCGCGCAATAAAGCAAGCGATTAAACCTCCTTGCTAGCTCGGGAAAGATTTCGGGCTGGTTCTGATTTCAGACCAAAAAAAAATTCCAGGGTTGCCCGGGAAGGTTTCCCCGGGGTCTGGCAGGGTCACGGGGGGGGACGCTGGTGGGAGGTGGGTTTGGGGGGCTCTGGGTCGGGATGCGGGGAGTCGGTTCAGGTGGTTCAGGCTCCGCGGTGGAAAGGCAGCGGGCTGCAAACGTCCCCACTGTGTTTGCAGGGTTGTCCGAAGGTCTGTCGCACCGGGCTGGGGATGGCCGGGGGGATGAGGGCAGCCGCACACGCTCGGGGGTGATGCCCCCATGCCCCTGGGGAAAGCAGGGCTTCCTCCTCTGCATTCACCCCGCCGTCCGCCGCTGCCTGCCCCAGCACCCTCGCTGCGCCCCATGGGTCCCGGGGGTCTCACGTGCTGGGCTGCAGGATGTGACCCCCCCAGCCCGGGGGTCGCTCCCAGCAGTGCCGCCGGACGTGGGGAGCCCCAAACCTCAGCCAGTGGCTCCTGGTGCCTCCTCCATCATTGCCATGGGCACCTCTGCTCTCCGTTGGAGGGACAGGGCGAGCGGGGGGCTCGGGGGGAGGGCAGCTCAGCCGCAGAGGCGTTTTTCTTGTGGAGAATAAGTTGTATTTGGAAGCAGCGGAGACCCGGGCTGCACGCCTCCGGGGCTGCTTCCGCGGCTATCTGGCAGGCGAGGGAGACCCCTCCACGGCTCTCGCCGTTCCGCGAATCCCCCTCGTGAGCACCAATAGCAGCAGGCTCCGGCGCGCAGCGCGGCCCGGCTCTTAATTAGCGTCTCTCCCCTGGGCCATCTGCTCCGCCGCCGTCAGGCGCAGCGCTCCCGCGAGCCGCGCGTGCCCCAGCCGCAGCCCCGCGGGCAGGGAGCGCGCTGCTCCCCGGGGACAGGCGGGCAAGCCCAGCGGCTGGCTACGGGTCACCGCGGGCGCTGGCGTCCCCCCGGCGCGCTCCCACCTTTGTGCATCCCGGGACGCCTGGGGAGCAGGCGCGCAGCGCCCCGCGCACGGGAATCGCCTCTTCTCCTAATGACCCGGCGGCGGGCTCGCCGTCTGATGCTCTCAGGTGAGAGGCAATTGGTCAGAGCGCGAAGCAAAATGTCACCCAAAATGTCACGGCAATTTCCTAAGTGTCCGCAAAATGGCAGATGCTCCTTCTTTTCGACGGCACGTCGGCGTCTTCTCGGAACAGGTGCACCGCACTCCTCTCCGCTGTCCCCCCATGTCATCGCCCGGCGCGAGCGCAGGGCACCGAGGGACACGGCTGCCATCACGCTGGAAGAAGAGACATTGTCGCGTTAGGAGAAGAGACCGTTCCTGGTCACCGAAGCAGGCACGTCCAGCACAGCCCTCACCTTTTCCAGCCTGGCTGGGGAGCAGGTGGTGGCCAAGGCAGACCGTTCCTGCCCGCCTGGCTCTTCCTCCCTTTGACGTTGCGCCCCATGGCCAGAAGGAGGTCAAGCACTTTGCAGGGTGGGGACAGTTAGGGCTGGACAAAGAAACAGATCTGATCTATGTTTCTTCTGATATTAGAAGGGCCGAGCTGAGGGGTAGCACTCTGAAACCAGCAGTAAACATGCCCAACAAGTGCCCACCGGTGCCTCCTCAGGGCTGGGGACCCTTCGCACTCACACTGCCCGTGTACGCTCATGGCTGTGAATGTCTCGGCTCCTAATCCATTAACCACTGGATTAAACTGGGTGATCACAAAATCACCCGGGGCCATCCTAAGCACTTTGCGTGCTTCCTCTAGGGTGGTCGCTCCCCATCTGCCTCCCCTGGGGAGATGCTCCCCCGGCTGCATTAGACTTCAGAGCCACCTGAAGTCCTTCCTGGAGGCTTCCAGAGCCTGCTCATGTTTAAGGACCGAGCTGCTATTTGCAGTACTTGCAGAACCACTGCACGCCACTTTCTGTGGACACCTGAGGTTGTCTGGACTACACCAGCAGGAGAAGAGGAGCAGTTGCCTCCAGCCCACCCTGTTCCCAAACCCTCCCAAGGTCTGTGGGAACACCCCCACCCCACTCCTCGGACAGGGGTGATGGTTTTGCACTTCTGATTCCCGCAGGATGGGTTTCCGACAAAGACGGTAGGGCACACCCTGTTATCATCTGGGCTTGGTTCCTGGTGGTGGAATCCTGGCGCTGCTGCTCCCAACTAGTAGGTTTTCCACAGCAGCAGCAGATGGTGACCCGGAGCAGGGCTCCAGCTCGGTCTCACCTGGTCATCTTCATACAACGCACGCTGCTGGTACTGCGCTTGCCTCCAAGGAGCGGAAGGTGCCCTCTAACAAGCGTGGCCGTGACGGCATGCTGGCGAGGTGGCTTCGTCTTCGCAGCTCTGCTGCGTGTGCGGTGTCTCGCTGTGCCTAGCGCTCCCAGGGCAGCACGCACCGCTACAGCCGGAGCTGGAACGTTTGGCAGAGGCACAGCCCACTCCCTCCTGGCAGCTCGCTTTCTTGGACATGACCTCATGCGACTGAAGAGACGTCGCAGTAGGAACACCTCTCCCTTCTCTCCTCCTCATCGTCAGCGCGTATGCAATACAACACAACAGCGACACGGACTCACAACGTAAGACGAGTGTCAGAAGCAGCGAGCTCCGACTGCTGTGATGAATATGTAAAAATATCACCAAGAGCCACAGAGGAAAATGGACCAGAAATAAGAATACATATTCTGAAATAGCACACCATCTGCTGCATAAAACAAGTCTTACACAACCACAGCCAACCCATCGGTACGTGGTGTATGCAGACAGAGCTCCCCGTCCCAAACTTCTTCAGCAGTCTATTCTTTACAAATCTGGTGGGAAGCCACATCTTCTGCAAGAGCAGGAGACCCAGCAGAGGGTCCTGCCATACACGGTGTCTTCTTGCAGTTGAGCCCTGTTGCGCATCCAACAGGACCGCACTGTCATCCCACCACGGCACACATCACACACAAACTATAGACTTCGTGGAGGTGAAACCAGTGTCCTGTCCTAATCGCAGCCAAAACCCCATTTGTGTGGCTGTGAGGATGCAAATTCTCCAGCGGAGTTTGAGGGCGGTATGTAAAGCGGCGCGCTGACCACCACACGCAGCCGCTGCGCTGACGGGGTCGTTTTGCCTGTGATCGCCCCGTCATTGTGCGACATTAATTCATCTGATCCCTCCGTGCTTGTGTGCGCATTTGGTTCTCGCAACTTCAGGATCAGTTTTCTAAATATCTGTATAAATGTCTGCATAAATAGCTACACCTTCTGTTTTGCCTGCTTAGTGCGTTAGGGAGCGTAGACATTGCTTTAAATGACTTGTCAGACACCTACGGAATACGCATTACCATCACCGCCGGCGTGATGAGCTGCAGCCTGATAGCGCGCTTCTGATGAAAGCCCCCACCGCTGCAAATACAGGAAATTATGGGATTGCAGAATGCGCAGCCCCTGCGCGGCAGTGCTGTAATTATACAACTTCTAACAATTAAGTGCTTACTGATTATGTGTTGAAAGGAAGCCGAACACCATCAGATCGTGTCATCGCTGATTTATTGAGTTATTATTGGCCACATCCTGAAGCTCTGACTGCCCTTCCTTGATCAAAACTCCTCATTTACCTGAATAAAGATGAAGAATTTTGCCCTGTAGTATTTCAGGCAATAGTGTGCAATCTCAAAACCTTTTCAAATGCTATTTATAATCCTGAAGCATATTGTTTTATGCTTGTTGAGTTTTATAAACAACTCTTCTTCCTGCAAGGATAAAAATAAAGTCAACCAACGGCTCCCGCATCTAAGTCAGGTCACCACAAAGTGCAATAGGCAGGATTTTAAAAGGTCTGGTTTTACAATTTATTGAAGACGAAAGAAAGAAGACTCTTGAAAGCTTCCCGGTTTTGCGTGCGCTACAGTACGTTACGTATAAAATAAGGTCATATGCGCTTTTTCTTTACGCTAGACATTAGGCATGAAGTGAAACGGAGCTGACAAGCAGTTCACTGTGTGTTTTTTGTTAATATCACAAACTTAATTCAGCCGCGAGAAGACTCTTTGCACAGAGCGTGTCATTGACAAAAAGTACTAGACAATCATAAAGAGAATAAGGTAAGTGATCTTCATCATTATTATTATTATTTATTCCGTCTCTTCCCTCTTCCCCCATTAAGCATTTCATTTGGAAATTCACTGGGGAAAAAGAACGGGAGGAAAGGCGTTCTGCTTTCCCATCTGAATATCCTTAAGTCACATATGTTATAATATATTTGCATTTTTAAATAAATACCCCTCACAAAAACAAATTAGAAATGGTTATTTATGTCTCGCGAAGCTCTGTTACCCTGCGGTGCTGTCAAAAGGTCAACCATCGCCTCTAACTTCGCTGTGCACACGATGACCTGGAAGTACCATCGATAATGACCCCGTGGCTGCAAGTCTTGAAGACTTAATCATCTGACATACAAGGAGCCCTGCGGCGTTCGTACTTGGCATTTGCCTTATTGAAATGTACACAGACAATATGCATTTTAAACAATTCCAAGCTGCGTGCCTAAAATAGTCATCGGGCCCCAGATCCCCTTCCGAAACAGGCTTCTCGCTATTTCAGCTCTCTCGCCTTGATGAGCAAGTCAGCTAACGAAACAATCTGATGCATCTGGAGCTAGAAACTAGCTGCATTTATTATTGGCATTTGCTCCATATTGCAAGGGAAAGTTATCATCTGCGTCATCTGGAACTTAATTACTATCTGCCACCAGCCAAATTTGATTTTAAGCCTCTCTCGGAGCGAGTTCATAAAACACAACAACAAAAAGGGAAGGAAATTCTGCATGGAGAAAGCGAGCCGTGCAACGCTGAGTTGCCCTGCAAAAGCGGCTGCGCCTGGAAGCCCTGCGGAGCTTTGGCGCTCGGCCGGCGGGGTCTGCCTGCCGAGCCAGTGCCCTGCCCCGCCTCTTAAAATGGCCCAAAAAACCCCAATTACTGCAAGTCTTCCTTCGGTCTGATAGAGCAAACCCGAAGCGGCAAGGAGGGAGATGAGAACCGCCTTGAGTAGGGAAGCCAAAGTCAATGTTAGCTATTGCGATCACGAAGCGCGCTATTTAACGATCCCCTGCTTAGGAAGGCTTTTGCAAGACCACCATATGTTGCTGAGTGAACAATTTCTGATGTATAGCCACCGGCAGGCTCCACAGAGCATATGCTCTCACCTTGAGCGTCTGCGGACCCGCAGCGCAGGAGAAGCGCCTGCTCACCTGTTGCTGTGGTTGTCACGCTCCTTCCAGATAATTAAAAGCTTCCCTTGCAGCAGTGAAACCCCCCGGGACCCTGCAGCCGCCTCTGGGTAACGGTGGACCTCTGGGTCTGTGGTGAGCCGCAGTCCTCCCCTAACGCCCCTCTGATCCTCCTGAGACGATGTCCTGTGCCCCCGGCCCTGGCGAGGGGACTCGGTGCGGCGGGCAGGGATGGATGTTCCCCCGGCAAGGTCCGGCCGGGGGCTGGGAACGGCTCCGCCGGGGAGCGGGTCTGCTCCACGGGGGAGTTTTTGAGGGTTTTGGAGATCCCGGAGCACTCGCTGCCAACTGGGCAGAAGAGGCTGATGGTTTTGAATCACAGAATCACAGAATTGTCTAGGTTGGAAGAGACCCTTGGGATCATCGAGTCCAACCATCTACCCTACGCTACAGAGTTCTCCCCTACACCATATCCCCCAACACCACATCTAAACGGCTCTTCAACACCTCCAGGGATGGTGACTCAACCCCCTCCCTGGGCAGCCTATTCCGATGCCCGACCACTCTTTCTGGGAAAAATTCTTTCCTTTTTTGAGGTGGTGGCCAGCTGGTGGTGGGCAGGTCGGACAAGGTGGGATGTCACCACATCGCCCAGAGTGGTTGATGGGAGAAGCCCACGTGAGGGCTGTGGGTACCTGTGCCCCCCCAGGCTGCCCCCACGGTTGAGCCGGGCTTTGCCGCGTGTTTGCACACACCTCCCGGTTCACATGGGCAATAAAGACCGTAGTGAGGGGAGAAGCTGGAGCCGGCCGGGCCCCGCGGTGATGCCCGGGCACGGTGGTGCCGGCAGCCAAGCCCACCCCGGGCAGCCCCCGGCCCGGACCCCCGTCCCTCACGCTGCCGCAGGAGACCGTGGAGATGTGGCGGCTGCTCGGGAGAAGAGGAGACATATGTTAGTGGAGACATAGCTGTTTTCTCTTGCGTGTTTACCCTCCCACGTATCTTCTCGGAGGCTCAAAGGAATTATGCTTGATAGAGAGAAAAGAAAAAAAAAATCAGAAAAAAAAATCTTCCCTTTTCTACCCACCCTTGAAAAATATGCCCAAGTGATGTCTCTTTCTGGTATTTCACATCGCTGGGAGTCAGGAAAACCAGCCCGTGCACTTTCCACGTCTTCTGTTTTAATAAACTGCACATTAGTTTCGTTCAGCAGCTCCAGCCTCTGGCGATCCGTTGCGCTGTATATTAGTTTTAAATACACATTGCTTGCAATAACACTGCAGCGGGGAGCTGTGCCTCAAGTTAAGAAATGGTTAGGATTGCTTTACATTTGCAGTCTCATTGAAAACATTTATTCAATCAAAGGGAAAAATAAATGTGGTCCCTCCGCTCTGTCAAGTATGAACTGTTATTGATCCCCTAAATGAAATTTGTCCATGCTGATCGATCAAACACATTATCTTTTTTCCCCAGTCTATTACCAGCAATTGGAAACTCTCAAGCATCAATAGCAGCTTGACCACACACAACTGTGAATTTGGCCTATCGGCTCCCCAAATCCGAGTTGTTCCGGTCCCCCTCCTTTCTCTGCAAACAGCGGGCTCTCTGCATTATGACTGTATTTTTCCTGAGCTGAAGGTTAGAAAAAGTTAAATTTCATAAAATGCTGGGAATCATTTGTGTCACGTTAAACTCCAGCTGCGTGTTAATGGCCGTGTGACAGCGCGGGGACGTCACCGGTGCCTGCCCGGGCTCCCGGGGGGTCCTGGGGACGCGTCTGCACCCCAGCCCACGGCTTCCCGGCTGGCCACCTCGGCCGGAGCAAACCAGCAGGTTTTAGCATTTCCTAGTATTTCATTTTTGACAAACTTTTGATATTTAGGATGAATACTCCTGGGTATAAGCTGCTTCGCATACTCCCCACCCCGGAGCCAGCCCGATGTCACCAAGCCACCAGCACGAGTGAGGTGTCCCGTCCCTCCGCGTGGGCGCCCTCCGTGCGCCAGCACTGCCGGCACCGCTCTCCCCGTTCCCGGCGTGGGGTGACGCTGCCTTCCCCCCGGGCTGCCCCACGCCAGCACAGCCCCGGTCCCCGCTCAGCCCCGGGCAGGACCCGGCCGTCCCTCCCCATCGCTGCCCTCACGCCACCCTTGGGGAGACGCATCTGCAGAGAGCGCCGGCGCAAACCCAGCGCGCCGCGGCTGAGCACAGACAGCGCGGGGTACACGCGGGGCTCGGGCGCGTCGTCACCTCACCGCTCCTGCTGGGGGTACTCCTCATCTTCACAAACTGGCGAGAGCCGGGGAGGAGGGGAGGGTTTACACGTCCCTTTCTGACCGTCGGGCTTTTTACACAAGGATGCGGAAATGCCGCGTCACACGTACCTGGCTAACGAGGAGATCGCTAATCGCAACATCTCCACCGTCCCCGGGGCCGGGCTGCGCCGGCGGTGCTCTCAGCAAGGGGAGATGCTCCGGGGAGGGGACCCAGCGGAGCACCGCGCTTCAAAAAGAACTTAATTTCGGGTAGGCTGTGGGGAAAAAAGGTAACGCTCGTCTCTTAATAGCCATCACGAGGGGCTCGCTCTCCGCTGCTGTCAATAGCTCATATGTTTGTCTTCTGTCTTGCTGATAGGCAATAATTTCCCAAGCAAGCGTAGGGAGCAGTGACTCTTTATTAAAACTAATAAGGGAGGGAGTCACGGGTTTTTAAAAATCACTCAGGAAATTACTACTGACAACTCTTTCTTGCCTGGCGCCACAGAAGGGACGCGACGGGAGGTTACGGTGCCTTGCGTGATGCCAGCTCATGGTTTTGCTGCCGCGCGCCCTCAGGGCACACAGGCTGTGTAATGCAGCGCCCTGCGGCAGCGGCGTACGCTGCAACCAAAACACTCCTAAATTTCACCTGAAGTGACAGAAGCGTCAAGTGCAAGTTGGTGCAAATGCCTAATTTTGGCTAAGTATGGCAGAAATCCCCTCTGTCCCGGGGAGTGGGAACACACGCACAGGAGAGCTACTGACGTCCCCAACCCCGAGCTGTCAGCCCGCTCGTGGCTTTTCAGGGACCACGATGTACCACAGCCAGAGCTTTGTTGCAACTAGACCAAAAACTTCACCCACCTGTATCAAGACTGTATCTCCTGAGCTCACACATCTCTCTAAAAAAAAAACCTTATCTTGGCCTAGTGCGGAACCAACCCTGTCCCAAGACAGGTTGCTCTGATGGCTCATTGCCCACACAAATCTGGACCATATTTCATAGGATCATAGAGTGGTTTAGGTTGGAAGGCACCTTGAAGATCATCCAGTCCCACCCCCTGCCCTGGGCAGGGACACCTCCCACCAGCCCAGGTTGCTCCAAGCCCCGTCCAACCTGGCCTTGAACACCTCCAGGGATGGGGCAGCCACAGCTTCTCGGGGCAACCTGCGCCAGGGGCTCACCGCCCTCACAGGAGAGAATTCCTTCCTCATATCTCATCTAAATCTCCCCTCTTCCAGTTTGAAGCCATTCCCCCTCATCCTATCACTCCATGCCCTTGTGAAAAGGGTGGTGTTCCCCCCCTGCCCCATCCCGCCGGGCTGGCCGGGTCCCTGCGCCCTCGCTGAGCCCCTCCTCCCCAGGTGGGAACTGTTTGGGGCAATATTTCACCCCAAGTTTGCTGTTGTGTTTCAGCCCTCGAGAACGGTCCGTGCGCCCAAAGCCCCGTCCGTTGTGCGACCGCACGAGCAGTCTAATAACAGCGCTGACCTCTGCCCGCGCTGCAGCTGAGAACATCACCGCGGGGAAGTTGCTTTTATCAGTCACGCTTTAACCTAATAAAAAAGATGATGGGGGGAATGACACAAAAACCAGTTTCTTGCCGATATTGTTGCATTTCATACTATTATAACGATCTCCTGTGGAAAAAAACAAACAGAACATGATCGTGTGTGGCCACATCCATTTCCATCTTGAGAAACGTGGGCAGAAGCGCTGCGTTATTGCCCGCCGGGATTTGTCCCGCCGCGGGGAGCCGCCCCTCTCCCTTACCGCCGGGGGGTTCGCCTCGGTCGCCTGTGGAGCTCCGCCTGATTTTCCCCATCGTGGGCTTTTCCTCCCGGGCCGTTTCGCAGCCGGACTGTCACAAAGACAGCGATGTCGTTTCTACTTCACCACCTGTGAAAAGGGAAAGAGAGAGCCTTTTTTTTTTTTTTTTGGAAAATTTCAAAACGTTGACGGTGGTGTGGGAACGGCAGAAGAGGAGGTCAGCGACCGGCCGTGGCTAAGGCACAGCGTGGGCGTCACCGAGAAGCGGTGCCACCCGCCGCGGTGCCCACCGGCGCTGCCATAACACCGGCAGAGCCTCCCGCTCCCCGGGGTGCTCCTGCCCGCCGGACACGGTGCGGGTGGCGCTGAGTCCTCTTTGCAGACCGACAGCAAGCGCGTGTGCGGGACGCTGCGGCGGCAGCAGGGCTCCCACCGCCGGCACCGGCTGCTCGGACAGCGCTGACCCAGCCCATCCTTCTGCACTCGTTTGGTGCCCAAAAAAAAAACCTCACTTTTTTTGCAGAGCAACCTGAATGCTGAGGTTCAAATTTAATAGTGACCACAAAAACTCCAGTTTTTAAGTGTGAAATTGCATAGGGTTGGCAGGGGGTGGTTTGTGCCGCTCTTCCACAGGTCTCCAGAGGGCAAAGGAAAGCGCTCCGTGCTCCGGGGTGGGCAGGAAGATTCGGGATGGGACCCCACGGCTGAGTCAGTTGCAGGTAGGTTTGAGGGGCAGCGTGTAACAAAGCCCTCCAGGCCCCGACGCAGCCTCACCTTCCACAAACAACATTAAAAGAAAAAAACCTCGAAGAATAAAGTGGCACAAAGCGCCCTTGGGGTGGGACCCGCCCTGGCCCTTGGGGCTGCGCTGGACGGAGGAAGGCTCTCCCGGCGATGGTGACCTGGGTTACACGAGGCTCCCGAGCCCCGACCTGCCTCGGGGCGCACGGCGTCACGGCACAGTGACACAAGTTGCAGCAGGTCTCAGCCTGCCGCAGGTGCCGCCTTCCCGGCGGGACGGCAATTGGCTGTGCTCTTAACTGCCAAAGCCAAAGCGGCATCAACGGATAGAATAGAATAGAACAGAACAGAACAGGAATAGAATAGAATAGAATAGAATAGAATAGAATAGAATAGAACAGAACAGAACAGGAAAAGAATAGAATAGAACAGAATAGAACAGGAATAGAATAGAATAGAACAGAATAGAACAGAACAGGAATAGAATAGAATAGAATAGAATAGAATAGAATAGAATAGAATAGAATAGAAACTAAGAAATAGAATAGAACTAAGGACTCAGTCCTGAACTTTTAATATGCCCCTTTTTTTTTCTTCCAGTTTGTCCATCTGGATAAAGCCAACTGATTTCATTACACTCCAGTGCCTCTTCCCCCGTGACCCCTTTGGCTCTTTAGCAAATTGTGTCCAAACGTGGACGTTCTTCCCCAAAACATCCCTTTTCCCCTTTACTTGCATTTTTTGGCCACGTGCCTATTCCGTTTTCCATCATCTGAGTGACAAATTCTCTTACTTTAAAGAACCGGACAGAAAAAGAAACCCAGGAGAGCAAAAGAAACTTGCGCGAGGCTTTCGGGAGGGCCGCGAGGCTTTCGGGAGGGCCGCACGGCTTCGGCAGCCGCAGCTGCTGTGCAGCCCCTGCCCGCGCTCAGCGCCGCGCTGCGGCACCCGCAGCCTCATGGCAAAGCGCACCCAGAGCCCCTCAGGCCCTGAAACTTCAGCAATGCTGTGGTCTCAGTCTGCGGAGAAAATAACTTTTAACTTTTTTTCTTTTTTTAATTATTTTAAGCATGGAGGAATAGGGAGCGCACCGCGAGCTCCCGTGCCGCTGCCAGTTCAATCTCCGGGGCGCACACCACGCGCTGACGGCGAGAGACGCACCAACTTTCCCCCTGCTCTGCCCTTTCTCTGACACCTCCGGCTCAGCGAGAGCCTCAGAGCGCTGAAAAATAAACCACAGCCAAACGAGACAGGGCTCTACCGCGTTCCCGGCGCCTCCTGGTTCAGTAAGTTACAATTAGACAAGCTAATTTTTCTCTTTAATCATGGGGTGAGCTTCTAAAAGGCAAACAGCCAAGTCAATCAGGTTCTGTATATGATATTTGCTGGTAGATAATTCAATTATTGTAGAAAATTATTTTAAACATTAAGATGCACAAAGTTCAGTTTTTCCCTGTTTCTGCTACTATCGCACAAGCTATTGATAAGATGTCTAAATTTATTGCAGAATAATTCTGCAGGAAAAGAGATAAAAGGTTCCTGAATAAAATATGAGGCGAGAGCTGTAAATTGTAGCAATGCATATCATTTCATTCAAATGTAGGAAGCAATTACCATCTGCTATACTCATCAGTTCCCTCCTTTATGACTTAATTATATGTTTAATGCTATCAGATCAAGGAAAGGGCACAATAGATGAATGAGTGAAAGAAATAGAAAAGATTCAGCAACAAGACAAAAGGCAGATGAAAAGTAACCCAAGAACAGAATTGATTTCATTTGTTGGGAGAGAAGTTAATTTAAATAGTATATTCTATCATCTCCTGTGCTGTGCTGAGATAATATAAATCATGTGTTTGTGAATTTGCTTCATACAATTTTAACAAAAGCATTCAAGTTTCTGAAAACCTAGGGTCTGCAGGTTTTGATTTATTTATGAAACGAGTAACATTTACAAAGAAAGAGCAGTGACTGACAACCAAAGCATTTAAATTATTATTAACAGTACTTTGCTGTACAAGTACGAGATGACAGAGGGAACGCTGACGAGCTCTTCTCCTTCCCCTCCTACCCGGGTTTCAATATCTGCCGCGATGCCCTCCCGCCGGCCTCGACGGGGCCAAAGGCGCGGGGCGATGACGGCACCCGGCCACTGCCACCCCTCCGCCGCGCCGCCACCGCGCTGCCACCGCGCTGCCACCTCACCGGCTGGGCCGGAGGGGCAGGGGGGACGCGCTGGGCTGGCAGCATCCCTCCGCGGGACACGAGCCACCGTCCCGCCAGCCGCCCCCGCGTTGGTTTGCCAGCTCCGGCTGCAGGCTGGCGGGGCTGCCCGTGCCTTGCACTCTATAGCCTGCACCCTGCACCCTGCACCCCTGCACCCTGCATCCCCTGCACCCTGTGCCCCTGCATCCCGCACCCCTGTGCCCTGCGCCCTGCACCCCTGCATCCCGCACCCTGCACCCCTGCATCCCACACCCTGCATCCCACACCCTGCATCCTGCACTCTGCAACCCTGCATTCCGCACCCCTGCACCCCCTCATCCTGCACCCTGCACCCCTGCACCCCTGCATACTGCACCCTGCACCCTGCACCCCTGCATCCTGCATCCTGTACCCCTTCATCCTGCACCCTGCATCCTGCACCCCTGCACCCTGCACCCCTGCATCCTGCACCCTGCACCCCTGCATCCCTCAACCCTGCATCCTGCACCCCTGCACCCTGCACCCCTACATCCTGCACCCTGCACCCCTGCATCCCTCAACCCTGCATCCCACACCCCTGCACACTGCATCCTGCACCCCTGCACCCCGCACCCCTGCATCCTGCACCCCTGCATCCCTCAACCCTGCATCCCACACCCCTGCACCATGCATCCTGCACCCTGCACCCCTGCACCTTGCATCCTACACCCCTGTATCCTGTACCCTGCAACCCTGCATCCTGCACCCCTGCATCCAACACCCTACACCCTGCATCCCACACATTGCACTCTGCACCCCTGCACCCTGCACCTGCACCCTGCACCCTGCACCCCTGTATCCTGTACCCTGCACCCCTGCATCCAACACCCTGCACCCCGCACATGGCACTCTGCACCCCTGACATCCCTCACCCTGCACCCCACACGCTCCCCCCCCAGCCCTAGAGCTGGCTGCGCCTGTTTCCCTCGCGAGTACGGAGAGTTGGGGACGCGTCTGTCCCGTCCCGCAGCCCGTGTCCTGCCGTCCTGCCCCCCAGCAGCCCCCCAGCAGCCCCCCCGCGCTGCGTGCCGGGCCCGCTCCCCACGGCCGACACAGACCCGCAGACCGCCTCGCTCCCCACCAGCGATGGTGAGATGGGAGATGACAGCTCGCCTGTTGCTAAAACCCTTACTGCCAAATATTTTCCTGCTGCTTCAAAATATTTACCAGTTAAGTTTGACGGCACACCTGCCTGCTAAATAGGTGGTTTATGTTGAGGGGGCTGCACGCTCCCGGGCATCCCGACTCCCAACCGAGCGGTCCCTCGGCGGCCTCGGGGTGCGGGGGGAGGCGGTGATGGAGGCAGAGGTGAGCGGGGACCCCTGGACACAGCCCAGGGCACGCGTTGCCTCAGAAAGCCCAAACCGCCTTTTCTTGACATTTAGAAAGGATAAGCGCTCGATTTAAACTAATCCACTTGCGGCAGCCCTCCTTTGTCGGGGATTGCTCTGACAAAACAGTGTGACACCCACCGAAAATGTGGGAAACTGGTAGAACAGAGAGCACCTGGTCCCGAAAGCTCCTCTCCCACCCTCGCTGGGGCATCCCGGGTCCCGTCCCCCCGAGACAGAACATTAGGAAAGAATTTTTCACCGAAAGAGTGGTCGGGCATCGGAATAGGCTGCCCAGGGAGGGGGTTGAGTCACCATCCCTGGAGGTGTTGAAGAGCCGTTTAGATGTGGTGTTGGGGGATATGGTGTAGGGGAGAACTTTGTAGAGTAGGGTAGGTGGTTGGACTCGATGATCCTAAGGGTCTCTTCCAACCTAGACAGTTCTATGATTCTGTGATTCTATGAAACCAGGACCGGGATTTGGGGCCAGGCTGCGCGGGGAGGGGGTGGCCGGAGGGGAGCGGGACCAGCCCAGGGGACAGCCGGCCGCCCAGCGCCGCCTCTCCCGAGCCCGGTGGAGCTGCAAATAGTCACAAAGTCCTGCTTTCATTCCTAACGTCCAGAAAAGTGGCCTTCGTTTTCAGCCCCAGTTGCTGGAGGCCTCCCCCAGCTGGCAGAGCCACGGCCGCCAGCGCAAAGGCGCTGCTTGCTGCGGATAACCAGCCAGGAAACAAGAAACCCCGCAATAATCCCGGCGGCAAACATCCATCGCTCATCCAAGGGCTCAGGCTGCCTTAACTTGCTTAGCTATTTATTTTTTCCTTCCACTTTTCTTCCCTCCCCATCCCCTGGGGCTCCCGGCGCGGTCAGTGGTGGGCGGGAGCTCAGGACGTCCCTGCGGCCCCGAGGACAGCCCGGGACGGTGCGGCGGTGCGGGCAGCGGGGCTGGGACCTCCGGGCTGGGACGCAGCAAAGCCCGAGTCGCCGTGAAGAGTCTCCCCATGACATTTGGGATAAATTATGAACTGAACCTGCTGCGGAGGCGGGGGCTGGGCTGGGGGAACAGCGCCGGGGGGGCGGTCGGGGGTTCCCGCGGCGGTGCTGGCCGGAGGCACGGGGGTGCTCGGTGTTTTTGGGGAGGTGAAGGCGAGCTGTGGGTGCCTCCGCCTGGGCGGGCTGGGTGGCGGAGGTAAGAGGGGGATGCCGCAGCCGTAACCGCTTGCTGTACCTCCTCCCACAGCACCCGGGCCAGGCTCTGGGCAGCCCCGGGCGCGCTGCGGCGGGTCGGGCACGTGCCACCCACGCGTGTCCCCATGGCCCGGGGATGCTGCCGCATGCACAACGGGGCACCGGCCCCGCGGGCGCTTCGCAGTGTTGTGCAGCCTGGCCCCTGAGCACCAGCAGAAGTGGGTTTCTTCACAGACCAGACGTGAGGCAGAGCCAGGGGCTGCCTGAGACACCGGGAGAGGGGTGGGAACACGGGGAGCTCGTGGGAACCCCGCGCCGTCCCCGCTGTCCGGGCGAAGGCTGCAGCGCGGACCCCGCGGGGAGCCCACCCGCAGGCGCCGGGGGTCGGCACACCGCGCCGGTGCTCTCCCCGCGTGGTGCTGCTCCTAATAGAAAAGCAGCTGCTCCGCGCGCTGACTTCATTTCCCAAACGGTTTTAAGGTACAACCCCACGGCGACCCTATTGCATTAACCTGCCCTTAATGGCGTTGCATACGCCGGCGCCTCATTAAGCGCCTTCCCGTTACCCGTGCGCTCTCAGCGGTGCCCCCGGCTCCGAGGACCCTCCCCGCGATTGCAGTGGGGACTGCCTGCTCCGCCCCGGGTGAAACGCCGTCTATTTTCCAGCAGCTGTTGGGGCGAGAAATCCCAGAAGCAGAGCAAAACGAAGGCACAGGCTCTCTCCTCCCGCGTTTCTCGGCGTTTCCAGAGCTGGGCTGGGCTCAGCGGCGAGCTCGGTGCTGGGGGGATGCGAGGGAGCAGGGGGGTGAGCAGAGGACGGCGCGGGGTTGAGGGAGGTGGGGTGGCGGGGGGACGGAGAGGCTGTGTGCTGCTCAGCTGCAGCCCATCCTCTCCCCGGGGTTTGCCCTGCGGCCGCAGCTCTGCAGCGCGTCCGTCCCCACGCGGGGTCCCGCAGCCCCGCTCCGCGCTGCAGCAAGCGAGGGGCCCGCGCGGCGCCGCGACCTTCCCGGTGGCGGAAAACAATACCGGAATCGTGCGATTTGCTTAAATATCGCATGGCGGGGTTAGAACACAAAAAAAGTGTGTCTCCTTTTAACGTACCTTCCGAGGCTTTTAATTTCCCCTACTGGTTTCAGTGCCGTGCGCAAGGCAATTATATTGCGGTCCGAAATGACGGGGTTGCAGGAAATGAAGCCGTACGCCCCCTCATCCGCCCGGGCAAAGCGGGAGCTGGGGACTGGCGGGGCAGTAACGTCCCCACGGGCCGTACCTGGAAGTACTCATCCCGAGAGCTAAACACGACGGGCACCCCGCGGTCCTCTAAAAGAGGGAAACAAATCAAGTTTTGACACTTCTTAGGTGAGGTCTGAATGCAGGTTACGTTCAGATGAGGCTCTTCAGACCGAGTTACATCACAAGCTCAAGCAGTACGTGTTGTTTGAGTACAAATGATTTTCCGGCTTGCGTGCATGCAGCACACCTTCTTCTAGCGCCTGACGGCACCAAGAAGGCTTCCGGCAGTCGCTGGACCCCATCCCTTTTAATTTATTAAAATAAATATCTGGTTTGAGTCCCCAGGCCGCGCTGAACACGCTGAGGAGCAACTGCATCGGGCCAGCTCAGCGTGGGGAGCGGGGGCTGCCGAGCCCCACTGCCGGGGAGAAGCCCGGTCCCGCTCCCGTGTGAGCCGTCAGTAGGGCCCAGAGTACACGGGGCAGCCCGGGAGGAGAAAGCAAACAGCGTCGTTCCCTGCGCGGCGCCTGCAGCCCGGCAGCGTCCGCCAGTGTGCCGCGGACTTCCCGCGGCATGCCAAACCCACACGCGGGGGCAAAACCAAACGTGGGCGGGCAGCTGCCCCCCCGGCCCCTCCGGGGCTCCGAGCACCCGAGCGCAGGGTTTGCAGGCAGGCCGCACGCTCTGCACCCGGCTGCGGTCCTGCGGCACCCGGTGAGAGCCTCAGGGCTTGCGGCGGTGCCCGAAATCCCGGCGGGGATGCTCTGGCTGCGGAGCCAGAGGGAAGAGGTGGGATGCAGTGATGGGGTCTCGGTTTTGGACCATCCACCCCCCTGCGGTGGCTGCTGTACACGGCCGCGATCCCGCAGCGCAGCGCAGCGCAGCAGGGTGGGGTTTGCCCCCGCTAAGGATGGGCACAGCTGCCGAGAACAGCCGGGGAGACACCACCCTAGTGCTGGAAAGTCATCCTTCTGGGGACACCCAGGCAGCGCTGCCGTTGCACAGGCGGCCCTTACCCAACGCGCGCGCGTGCGGATATGCGCTGGGAAGTCTACGAAGAAAGAATGCAGTTTTATACTAATTCCCCTAATTTATTCACATCAAATGTCAGCGCAGTGTCATATAAAAATCTTTAATGATTTTAAAACAAATGGTCCCCGAGGCAGGAAAATAGTTATAGTGCCATTTCTAAAATTAATTTAATTCCTGTGGAATAGAAATAAAATAATAATAAAAAAAAAAGTGCCGGCTCAGTTGCATATGCGTTACAAATAGTATTAGAATATATCTGAAGAGTCTTTTCGGCTGAAGTCACAGAGGGTTTCCCAGCCTTTCTGCCAACCCTCTCGCACACCACCGCCTTTGCCGCCTCGGCCTCGGCAGAGCACTGAGGGCGGCCCCCGCTGCTCCCCGGGGCCAGAGGCAGCGCCCGCATTAATTAGTACCTGTTATTTTCTTTACGCTGTAGCAGAACCTATTTTTATTGCATTTCTCAATGACTCATAATAGTATATCTTCCCTGCCATATGCGCACAAGCCCGGGACAGCATTGCGCTGATATTCTGGGCCTGGAATCCTTCCTCTCGCACGCTCATGGGATGATCATATATGGTCCCGCTTCGCTGCCCACCACCCCGCTCAGATGCTGTCGTACCTACTCACCATATGGCACGCTGGTTTCACGCTGGGACGCTGCTGGCAGCGGCTCCGACGGGCAGCCAGCACCGTCTCCGGGCCACCGGTTCCCCCCGTCCTTCTGGAGGGGGAGGGGGGCACGCTGCCGTCGCACCCCGCTCGGCTCTGCCGCGGCTCTGGGTGCGATGTGCCAAACTCAGTATCATGCACCAGTACAGGTTGGGGCTGACCTGCTGGAGAGCAGCTCTGTGGAAAGAGACCTGGGAGTCCTGGGGGACAGCAGGATGGCCATGAGCCAGCAATGTGCCCTGGTGGCCAAGAAGGCCAATGGCATCCTGGGGGGCATCAAGCAGAGTGTGGCCAGCAGGTCGAGGGAGGTCATCCTCCCCCTCTGCTCTGCCCTGGGGAGGCCACATCTGGAGCACTGGGTCCAGTTCGGGGCTCCCCGGGTCAAGAAGGACAGGGAACTGCTGGAGAGGGTCCAGCAAAGGGCTACGGAGATGATGAGGGGACTGGAGCATCTCTCTGATGAGGAAAGGCTGAGGGACTTGGGGCTTTTCAGTCAGGAGAAGAGAAGACTGAGGGGGGATCTCATCAATGCTTATCAATCCTTCAAGGGAGGGTGCCAGGGGGATGGGAACAGTCTGTTTCCAGTGGTGCCCAGTGACAGGACAAGAGGCAATGGGCACAGACTTGACCATAGGAAGTTCCATCTCAACCTGAGGAGGGCCTTCTCTCCTGTGCGGGTGGCAGAGCACTGGCACAGGCTGCCCAGAGAGGTGGGGGAGTCTCCCACTCTGGAGCCATTCCAAACCCGCCTGGACGCCGTCCTGTGCCACTGCTGGAGGTGCCCCTGCTCTGGCAGGGGGTGGCACTGGGGGAGCTCCAGAGGGACCTTCCAGCCCCCACCAGTCTGGGATTCTGTGAAACTCGGGGAGACAGAGAAGCGGCACGGCCGTGCCTGGTGCGGGGCTGCTGCGGGGTCTGCCTGCACGTCCCCGGGACCGGGAGACCCCGGCTGGCAGAGGGCGGCGGGGAAGGTCTCAGCCCCTTTGTGGTGGGGACCATGCGCTTCCCAGCAGAAAGCAGGTCAACGGAGCAAAGATGGGCTTAAGCAACTGCTGTTAGAGTGAGGCTCAGCCCAAGGGACGAGTGGCAAAAGCCAGAGCTGCCACAGAGGCGGGTTGGGCTTTCGCCTGACTCCGCCTGACCAGCCGGGACCTCTGGGGACACAAGCGAGAAATCCAGTGTAAGCACCAAACGTTCAGGTCAGTCACCGCCCAACCCATGAGCTCATCTCAGAAGTCAAGCACTTTTATTTTAAAGATGGTACTATGATATTGACTTTTCATCTGCATTTTTAGACCCTTTGTGTACCACACCAAATCTGAATCTGTCACCGGACCTCCTAAGTGCCCTGAACGAGATGAATTTGGAGTAATAACCCTCCGTGCTGCCTATGTGTACAAATTTCCTAATCTCTCCCCAGACTTCCAGAGCCGAACTAATGATTTTTCCCCTTCCCCCAGCCCTGAAATGACTTACATATGTCTTGGTGGGCCCCCACCAAGAGGCAAAGTAACGCTGATATTTCAAAAGTTTGAAGTTTTTGACTTCGCAACCTAAAAGCACCGATCTTCTGGCTTTTTTAATCATGCTTTCTTAACAACAGCATCATTTATCCTCTGCAGCTCAGCCCCTCTAAAGTCAGAAGTTGCCACTGTGGAAGCTGTTGGTTTCCTCCACGGCTCCTGCTGGCTCTCCCCCCTGAGCGAGAGGGTTAACAGGACGGCCAGGCCGAGGAGAAGGACGTCTCGCCAGATTCCTCCATGGAAGCCGAGAAGGGGCAGCATCGGACGGTGCTGCAGAAACCAGCAGCCCCTTCTGCGCTGGGGCTGCAGGGCAGCTCTGTAGAAGGGCCCTGACGGAGTGAGGGATGTGGGTCCCTGATGGAGCCGAGGGATGTGGGTCCCTTATGGAGCCAAGGGATGTGGGTCCGGCCAGAGCAAGGGATGCTGGTCCCTGATGGAGCAGAGGGATGCGGGTCCCTGTTGGAGTGAGTGATGCGGGTCCGGCCAGAGCAAGGGATGCGGGTCCCTGATGGAGCAGAGGGATGCGGGTCCCTGCCGGAGCATCACGGATGGTCCTGCAGCAGTTGGGACATTGGCCACACCTTTTGAGCTGAGGTTGCAAAGGGATTTCCAGAATTGACAGACTGAGTTTTGGGTCACGACCCAGCAGAGGATGCACAGGGAAGAAGCATCCCGCCCGGAGCCCCGAATGAGAGGGGCTGCCGGAGGCTGCTGGTGGCCCCACCTCCGCCTCCCAGACTGGTGAGTCAGTTGGGATATCGGGACGCGGATGTCAGCCCAAGATCGGGTCCTGGCATGGCTAAAGGGGAACTGCTGTGTTAGGGAAAGCCGAGGGAAGAGTTGACCGTCCTAATTTTCAGCACCTTGAACGAGGAAATGTCTCTGCCATTCGTAAAGCAGTTTTGCTGGAAGGGTCCTCAGGAGTTCCGTGGTACCTGTGACCGAAGGCATCGCTGGNGATCGGGTCCTGGCATGGCTAAGGGGGAACTGCTGTGTTAGGGAAAGCCGAGGGAAGAGTTGGCCGTCGTAATTTTCAGCACCTTGAATGAAGAAATGTCTCTGCCATTCGTAAAGCAGTTTTGCTGGAAGGGTCCTCAGGAGTTCTGTGTTAGCTGTGACCGAAGGCATCGCTGGGATGTTGCCGTCCGTAGCCGGGACGGCACAAACGTGCAGTGCCTTCTTCCAGGCACAGCACAGTGCCCTTATCCATCCTTTCATCTCTTGGACATTGAAGTCTCCATGGCACGTCCTGCATGCGCAGATGTGGCGTAAGACCCCCTGTAAGGGCAGACGAACGTTAAACGCAGCAGCCTGCTCATGGACAGGCGCCTGCGGGTAATAAATCCCCCATTCGCTCTGTGATTTCGCCTTCTAAGTAAATCCCTGGGATGGCACAGACTACGTGAAGGACAAATCTCCCCCAGCCCATGCCCCAGGGGTGCTAGCCCATGCCCCAGGGATGTTGGCCCATGCCCCAGGGATGCAAGACCATGCCGAAGTACCCTGAGGGGAGTGCTGGGAGGAGTGCAAAGGTGGGAGATTTCCTGAAAACTGCCGGTGTGGATAATTAAAATAAAACCCAAACACATGAAACTGTGTTCAGTGACTCAGTCCACGCACTCCCACCCTCCTCCCACGCGCCTTCTGATGCTCAGGGAGAAATGAAGCACTTGGGGTTTTTCCATGCTTTGTGCTTACAGCTCCGTATTTTCTCTCCTTCTGCCCGTCTGAGGCCACCTCCAGCGTGACGGCGGCTTTGCAAACCTACCGGAGATGCCTTCAGCCGTCCTGGCTAACCTGAAACCCTTCTGGAGAGAAAACTCACAGCAGAGCAGCTGCATTTTTAAGAGAATTATTTTACATTATTTATTTAAAGTACCCAATGGGTATAGGCTTCTTTAAAAAATTGAGAGATCATTTAATTACTGGGTTCAGGGTTCAGAGCAGAGCTGGAATTTATTGTGAATTATGCTCATTATGATTGTGATGGACTTCTGTGGCATAACTGTGCATTCATTCTTCAGCCCTTCTCCCACCCGTGTGATGGAAGCAGCTCACAGCTCCCTCCGGTTTGTGCCCTCTGGTGCCGAACCGGCTGGTGGGGATACTCACCAGGAGCCTTCCCTTGGTTCTCCCGGAACACCCGAGGGAATCACAGGCGGCCACGTGTCGGCACGCAGACCAGCCGTTCCCGCAGCTTCAGCGGCTCCTCCAGGAGAGCGGCCGTGCTAAAAGTCAGGAACCCAGAGACGAGAAAAAGAGAGAAATGCTCTTAAATACTTGGGTTTAATTTCATTCCTGCTAAATCAATTACCATATAGGCAGTCTCTATTACGGAGCTAACGCTATGGTTAAAGGAGAACATTTCCGAAGGCATCCAAAGGAGCTGGGTGCCTACATCACATTCGCTTCAATTAAGAAAGAGGTAAACAAATCTGTTTAAACATATATAAAAGATCTGCTGTCAGCAATCCAGTGCCCTTATTTCCAGCAGTGCTGCGAAGGAAGCTAAACACCATGACTTTGGATTAGTGGCTGTGCTTAAGCTGAGGTGCCAGGTTCTAATTATTAACAGGTTCGATAGCATCCACATGACAGTAGATTACATTTCAAATGAAGATTTGACATGTTAATTTCAGCTGTGCCTTTAAATTTATTCAGGTGGAAAATAGAGCAAATGTCCGTCTCCAAACACATCGTTACGCCGTATGTCCTTAGCCTGACTCTTCTTTCCTTTTAGTTCAAAAACTGTGCTAAAATACACGTGCTCCGAAAAAGCTCCACTCCCAGCCAGCAGAAACGCTTGATTTCGCCCAAGGCGGCCACTCTGCCCTTCTCCTTTTCAACAGCTGCGGATTTCTGAACTTCCCGGAGGTCTGTGGAGAGGAGAGCGGTGTTTGAACGTGGCAGCAGAATGCGTGTGGTGGGGACGTGTGATGGGGCAGCCCCGGAGCCGGGAGCCGTGCGTCTCCTGCCCGCCCTCACCGTGCGCGCCGGCCCTGAGCGCCCATGGCTGCGACAGCACTAGTAACGCCCGCCAGAATGAATGTTTAAGTCACTTATGGGGCAAATCACTTTCGGGTCTTTGAGAAACCTGTCCGTGTAGGACAAGGCTTGCCAAGGGCCGTACGGCTCAGAGCCACAAACTCCCCTGACTCCATTGCGGCATCTGCCGATACTCCTTGCAATCCGCCTTGCAACAGGCCTTGTACCCCAAGATCTTTTCAAGCGTTTTTAAAAATCTGATCTCAGGGTCATCAGCTTCTCCCACGGTGGCCGACCTCTGTAGGGTGGGAATCATTCGCTGGACGTGAACATCAGTAAGATTTGATCAAACAGCAGAAATCCTCAGCGTCCCAGACAGGTGATTGAACATCATTTCCAAAGCCACCGGTTCCACGTGCGGGATGTGCGATTCAGGACGTAACGGGGCGATAAGGAGCCAGGGCGTTACGCACCGGTGGTGCATTACCTGGTGAGACACGGAGGGCCACTGACAGATTTTGACATTGTTTGTGCACAGAAATATGCTATTGCTGCTCCACATACAGCCTCACACAGTTTTAGCGCTCAGACCTCTCTTGAAAGTAACTTTTGCAAAAGCGGTCTGATCCCCTTTAACCCCAGCGCTGGAAAGAGGCACCAGCCATCCCCCGGGGGAGCCCACAAACCCGCCTCCCGCCAGGGCCAGAGCCTTCGTAACACGCAAATGAAATTAGATTAAACCCTTAGAAAAATTTAAAGATCGCTAAACTTGGGACAAGTGAGAAGAGGAAAGCAGTATCATTTCCACTCTGCCTAACATTTTTGGACAGAGCAAGCCAAAATACGAAGCCCGCCCGGCCCATGGCCGGGTACCGCAGTCTCGGCTCCAGCATCACCCTCACTGAAGCCCAGCGGGGGGGTGCGGGGTCAGCTCGGGGCGGCAGTGGGGAGGGGACGCTCCTGCAGGGATTTTGGGGGGACCGATCTCTCGTGGGGTGTGTGGCAGGTCCTCGCGTCCTCTGCCTGACCGAGGCTGAAAAGGAGCAGCAGCAGCTCCTGCTCCAGCACAGCACAGCACAGCACACCTCCGCAAAGGGACCCGGCACGGGACTGCTGTGTTTGTGCCTTGGGGGGTGAGACGTGCCTGAAACAGCTCACGACGGGTGGAATAGGAAACAGCAGCACTTATGTCGATATTTTTTCCCCAACACTGGATAATTTAAGATTCAGCTGGACAGGGTGCTGGGCCATCTTGTCTAGAGTGTGCTTTTGCCAAGAAAGGTTGGACCAGACGATCCTTGAGGTCCCTTCCAACCTGGTATTCTATGATTCTACGATATTAACCGTGTCCTGCAGAAAGCAGATAGGCAATTACACCTCTGCTACAAAACTTTCTGATACAGCTAATAGAACATATGGAAATGTATTTAATTTCTGTGTTTGTAGAGCACCGTGGCTCAGTCACTAAGAACTCCCGACAGACTTTCCCACAAGGAAGAGGCTGAGGGGATGTGAAATCGCTTTATTTGTTGTTTGTACCACTGCCCCCCGGGCTGTGCCGGCGTCCCGGGCGCAGGCCGGCTGCAGCGAGCAGAGCCTTGCCCGGACCCTGCGCCCTGCAGAGGGTCCTGCCTGCGGGGTGGGCAACGGTGCAGAGCAGGACAGGGGATGGATTGGAGTGGGGTGGGCTGTGGTGTGGAGCGGGACTGGTGCAGTGTGGAGCTGGTGATGGTGTGGAGCAGGGCTGGTGTGGTGCGGAGCAGGATGGGCGATGGAGAGGAATGGGGCGGGATGTGGTGAGGAGCGGGGCTGGTGCGGTGCGGGCGGTGGTGCAGAGTGGTGCAGGTGACGGTGCGGAGCCGGGCAGGGCTGGTGATGGTGTGGAGTGCTGCGGAGTGGTGCAGGTGATGGTGTGGGTGATGGTGCGGAGCAGTCCGGAGCGGTGCAGAGCGGTGCGGACAGTGGTGCGGAGTGGTGCGGGTGATGGTGTGGGTGATGGTGTGGAGCAGTGTGGGTGATGGTGCAGGTGATGATGCAGAGAAGTGCAGAGCGGTGTAGAGCGGTGCGGACGGTGGTGCGGAGCGGTGCGGGTGATGGTGCGGTGCGGTGCGGTGCAGGAGGTGGTGCGAAGCGGTGCGATGCAGGTGATGATGCGGGTGATGGTGCGGGTGATGGTGGTGCGGAGCGGTGCGGGCGGTGGTGCGGAGCGGGGCGGGTGCTGTTGCGGAGCGGGTGATGCTGCGGAGCGGGTGATGGTGCGGAGCGG
>VUYV01000413.1:382530-419116 GCA_008711295.1 Anarhynchus alexandrinus | reverse complement strand
CGTGGCCCCCCGGTGAGCCCCCTTCCCCTGCCCCGCCGGCTGGGGGCGGGGGGACGGGGGGACCCCGAGGCAGCCCGGCGCCCCGGGCGGCGGTGCCGGGGACCCCGCCTGGGCCGGAGGGAGCTGAGGTGGGGAAGAGAGAAACTTCCTCCGAAAATCACTTCGTCCTGGTTAGCAAAGAGGGGATACGACCCCTCGGCCCCGCAGCCCCGCGCCTCGGGTCCGACCCCGCGGGCAACTCCACCAAGAGCCCAGGAGAGCCCGAAGAGCGGCAGGTGGCTACCGAAAACGGCGGCGGTGGCACTACCGCGAACGCCGTCACCGGCCGGAGCCGGACGCCGGGTGCCACGCGAGGAGCATCGCCCACGACACCGGTCACCGGCGAGGCCAGGCAGGAGCGGGCAGGCGGCGGCAGCCCCGGAACGCACAGGGTCTTGTCCCTGGACGCCACGCTTGCCCCCCGGGACCCCCAGGCTCCCGGCCAGTTTGGGCACCCTGTTGCGGTCCCGGACGATAAACAAGAAGAAGCAAAGAGTAGATGGAAAGAAGGAAACTTTAACGTCTACCTCAGCGATTTGATCCCCGTGGACCGAGCCGTCGCGGACACCAGGCCCGCCGGGTAAGATCTGCTTCGCCGGCGCTAATACCTGCTCGGTGGCTCCCGGGGGTGCGCGGGGCGCACCGCGGTCTTCGCTTCGCGCGTGCCAGCCGCGGGGCGGCTTTGCCTTTCCAGGTGAGAGCAGCTTGTTATTAAACATAAAGCCGGGTAGAGCTTGCAGGTGGTCTCCAGCCCTGCTGTCCAGAGAGGCTGGGGCGCGCGAGGCAGGCGATGGCGCTCGGGCCACTTTGTGCCTTAGAGCACTTCACCTGCTTTACCGGGTGCTGCGCCGAGCACTGTTTGGTTTCGATATCCACGCGTTTGGCTCCGGGAGCGCTCCTGCGCCCCGTCAGCTCGTCTCGGCAGCGGGAGCCCCCCGTGCCCCGAGGGGCTGTCTCACCTGCGCCCCACCACCACCCTGCCCTGGCCGCAGAGCACCCCGATGGCCCCCCTGCTGAAGGGCACTCTGAGGCTCCCGGAGCCCCCGCAGGAGGTGAAGCCACGCGCTGAGCACCGTCGTGATTAACCAGCACACGCCAGCCTGCAGCCAAAGCGGTCCGGGGGATTCCCCCGGGAGCGATCCCTTCTGCAGAGCGGTGGCACCGCTGCCCTTGAGCACCGCGGTCGGTACCCACCCTGCGGAGGCAGCTCGGGGGTACCCAGACCTATGGGCACACGCTGGGAGGGACGCAGAGTTTTGGTGTGGAAAACTGTCATTCAGGTACAGCCGTCCCCGCGAAATGTATGGCTGATTGTGCAAACCTCAGTATTGCGCTTCAAAAAAGACGCTCCCTCCCCGTAGTCCCCGTAGAAAAGAAACGGGTGGGAAGGTGTGAGCAGCGCCGATGGAAGGGGTGCGGGGCCAGAGGGGGTCCCTGTCCAGACCGGCTGTGCCAGGGCTGCTGCGGGGGGGTCCAGGGAAGGCGCCAGTTCAGGTGAATGGCGGGTTTGTCTTACACTCGGCTTTTCCTGCTGCAAACACCTCTCGCTTGGCAGGGGAGAGACCTGCCTCACGCAGAGACCCTCCCGTGTCCCTCTGCCCACGCTCGCAGGCGATGCGCGTGGTGGGATGGGAGTTGTGCCGTGAGTTGTCCCCTGGGACAATGCACAGGCACTCCCGCGGCGCTGTAGGTGCTCGCAGGGAGACGGCTGGGACTGCTTTCGGCGGGCAGATGCCATCTACAGAAGCCACCTCTGCACAGAAAAAGAGCCGGGGCGGCTCAAAGCCAGGACTGCGTTTGGTCTTTGACGGCAAAGCCCTGGGGCTGTGGAGCAGAAGCCACCTCCCGGGAGTGCCGGTGGGCACAGCCCGCGGTGGGGAGTGACGCACCTGCCTGGGAGGAGACGGCATCGCTGTCTGGGCGTCACGAGGAACGCCCTGGCCAAACAGGGGCACGGCAGAAATCCGGCTGCACGGGCCAGCTCACGGCAACGGCTGTTGGCAGCTCTCGGTGATCAAACAGCACGACACTTTTTTGCTGGAGTCTTCCAGTCTCTCCCAGTTTAGACTCCAGTTCCTCTTGTGATCTTTGCTGGAGTGCTGGAGGAGACTACTGAAATTTGGCCAAGAGGAAACTTGTCACAGCCTTCAAACTTCAAAAGGAAACTTGTCACAGCCTTCCGTGTGCAGCGCTTGCTGCTCTCCGAGCTTTACCGACCGTGCAGGTGCTTGCCGAGCACCGTGCCTCCGCAGAAACGCCTGCAGGAGTCCCACCAAGGAGGAGCGAGATGCTCAAGGTGGGGGTGGCCAGGAGGCTCAGGGGGAGCTCGCCCTGCAGACCCCGGGTTCGCAGCCCTGTACCCCGTTCCAGCCGGCAGCGAAGGTCCCTGCGTGCCTCTCGCCTCTCCCCAGGCTGCCCCATAGCCTCTCTGGGGACAATCAAGTTGTCCGGGTTTAGACAGGGACTTTATCCAAGTCCCTTTATCCAAAGCATCTTTATCTGCTACTTCAGAGCCTGTTTTGCTGACTTTCAGGGTGATGTCAAAGGAATATAAAGGCTGTGGGCTGTTTTTGTTTAAAAGCCTGTTTAGGGGTGGAATTTCAAAAGGATTTGACTTCTACTTAACATTAGTTATATATGGCAGGGGGGTTGGAACTCGATGATCTTCAAGGTCCCTTCCAACCTAAACTATTCTATGATTCTATGATATTAAGTATTATATATTAATATATAAAAATATGTACGTATGTACATATACATATATAGTTAGCAAAGAAATGGAGCCCAGACTCACACAGGACATAGTGAAGTATCTTTAACTGGGGGTCAACAGTAACAAACCCATCGCTCTCTGTGATTAAATCCTACTTTTTTAGGCAAGAAGAGAAAAAGATGTTCCTTAGTTTGAGGTTTCCCATCGCCCTCGCGCGGACGCTTTCCCGCTGCCCGGGGTACGCGCAGGCTTTGGCCAGGAGCCCGTTTGCAGCCAATGAGGGGGCTAAAGAGAGAAGTCCTCTTAGCAGGTACTGCCTGGCTGCGCGCAGCCGTCACGGCGTGGGTCCCAGCTGCGCTGTCTCAGCTGCTCTCACCTCCCTCTCTCCGTGCACTGAAAGCTGTTGTGCTCAGCAGCTGTCTCCTGCCTTACCCATGGCCTCTGTCCCTCCTTCCCCCATGAGCTGCCTCCTTGGGTTCGCTGTAGGAGCAACTACAATTCATCTCTTTTCTCCTCCTTTATCTCTCCCTTGTTGTCCTGTTTCCTTCTTGCAAGCCACCTCCCTGGCAGTTCAGCCCCTGCCTTCTCTCCCTCGACCCCGGAGTCCTGCCAGCATGCCCAGACCACCCCCCTGTGCTGCAGAGAGGTCCCATCGCCATCGCCTCGGGCCAACACCCTCGTGGTTTCCAACCAAACCACATCAAACGGCACATCTCCTCCTGGCGGAGCCAGCCCCGGCCGCTGCCCGGGGTGAACCAGGCTACAGAAGGAGAAGGGAAGACACATCCCAAGGATTGCGACAGAGAGTAATTCTGGGGTTATTTTTACTTACCCAGAGCACTTCTGATTAGCTGCGAAGCCCTGAAATACCTCTGAATTTTCTTCACACCACCACATGGTCTGAGCTGTGCAGTGCCCTGGCATCAGCGTCTGAGCCAGCGCCAGCCGAACCTGAGGGCCCGTTCTTTGAGACAGAAGAAGTCAATTTTCCATATGTTCCCATATGCCTGTCCCTGTTCTCTGTCTGTTGTTGACAGCAGAGCGAACAGTGGTTTTGGTTCACCGCTGAGAAATTAATTTTCTGCATCCTCAGATAGGCTGGTGCCTGTCCCGCCTGCAGGAGGTCTGCGCTGGAAGGACGAGAGAGAAGAACCTGCTGTCAGACTTGAGCTTGTTGATGGGAGAGAGAAAGCAAGTCCCAGCAATGCATGGGTACTGGGGGATGAGCCGGCGGCTCTGGGGGAGAGGAGCGCTCTGCCAGGCGTTCTGCAGGCCCGGAGATCCGCTCGGGGATGGGGGAGCGGAGGGACCCCCACTGCCCCAGGCACGCAGCACAGCGGTGCTTGAATTGCAGACGGGGGATGAGAAAAGCCCCTCATCGACCTTCTGTTCAAACACTGAAGGCACAGCCCTGACCCGGCTGTTGCATTTTTGGCTGTCACAGAATGAAATGACAAACTCGTAGACACAGGAGAAATTTTATCGCTCCTGGGATCCGCCGAGGCGTGCCGCTGGCTGTTGGCTCGCAGCCCCCGCCCGCGGGCTCGGGGCACGGCCGGCCAGGCTGGGGCGGCCCCGGGAGCCGTGGGTGCTGAGGGCGTGAGATACGGGGTGCTCGGGGAGCGCACCCGCCAGTGCCGCCGTACGTGCGATTCGGATGCTTGAATGTTTTCCCGTCCGCCTGGGCTAGGTGCAGGAGTCGGACTGGGCGACTCTTCCTCGCTGTCTGCGTGCTCGACAAGTTGCTGTGCCGAGTAACCCCTCACGGAAATGGCCGTTTCCCTGCATTTTGAACATAATACCCATTCTTTTTTTTTCCAGCGAGTCTATCTCACACAGCCCGGCGTCCCAAGCCCTGCGTGCGCTCGCAGCATCACAGGATCCTTTCCCCGCAGGAGTCCCCGAGGCTAGTGGCACAGAGCTGGGATCGGGGCCTTTGCACTGTTTGCTCACGGAAAGGGGATATTATTGCCCGGGGAGGGGAGTTAAGAAGAGGTCCCCGTTAGAAAGGAGCAAGCACACCCTGTCCCCGCAGGGCTGCCCATGAGAGGGGCCCTGGGGCTGTGTGGGGAGTTCCCCCCGCTCACCCCTCTGCTCCTCCTCCCGAAAAAATCCCGTTGCAGGGGTTTGCCTCCGTATTTCACGTTTGGCAATTCACCCCTCCCTGCACGTTTTCCCAACAAACCCTAAGCCTGGACGTTTCCAGGAGTGCGACCGGCCGTCGCCTGTGAGCCCGTGTTGCCGTTGCAGGTGCTCCGAGCAGCGGGTTCACAATGACCTCCCGACCACCACCATCATCATGTGCTTCGTGGATGAAGTGTGGTCCACCCTCCTCCGCTCCGTTCACAGCGTCCTCAGCAGATCGCCCCCGCGCCTGATTGAAGAAGTCATTTTGGTGGACGACTTCAGCACCAAAGGTAGGTGAAGCTTCTTCCACCTTTATGAAACTAATATAACTTGAGGCCAAAACACAATTTGTTCTCCGTAATTCAATTCTGAATAGCAGAAAGAAATCGCATTTTCTCCTTGCGATGTATTGAAGCGCGTCCCCAGCCGGCACGGTTATCTTTCCAGGTGAGGGGGATCAGAGGCCGATGGGCGCTGGGGGGTGGCTGTGGGGGATCGAGCCGTGGCAGCTGCCCAACACCCTGCCAGACGTTATCACTCACGTCTCTCCCATCCCTGGTCACTCACTTAAACAGCTGCCACGTTTACAGCTGTGCATTGCTCAGTGATGCTCCTGCGCTGCTTTACACGTGTGGCGGAGGCTGGCGGAGGCACGGCGCTCCGGGAGCACCAGGGAGCTGCCTCCCCCCAACCCACACCTCTGCAGGTGCCCTGGCTCAAGGGCTCGTGCGTTTATAAAACAGACGCTGTCACCCTTCTCTGTGCGGTTTCCAGACGAGCGCCCCGTGTTGTGGGTGCTGGCGGCAGGGAGGAACAGCGCGCGTTTCCCGGGTTGCTCAGAGAAGGGGGCGGTTGCAGTGGAAGCAGTGGTGAGCCGGGCGTCTGCGCGTGCACGGGGGCATTGCATGTGTGCTCACAGACATTTCAGATGATATCGAACCTCTGCTTTGTAACGCTTTGGCTCTCTGCTGACTTCAGCCCTGAAAAATTTAGGAATGATGTAATTTTCCAACTGCTCATTCTTCAGGGAAAGTGCTGTCTCAGGCAAACTTCAGAGCTCGTGCCACGCATACAGAGAGCCTCCAATGCCACAAGACAATATGTGCAAAAAGGAGGAAAAAGACTCAGTTTGCTCATTTTTAAAATAATCGTTAAAACACATTCATGCTATTTCCCTTCAAAATCATCTCTTCAAGTTTCCTCTTTACTTTCTCCCTGTGGCTTCCCTTTCTACCTGCTCGTTAGCCGGCGAACGTCTGGAACGCTGGGTTTGCAACCGAACCCTCGTGAGTGCGGGGGAGTTACGGAGAGCTGTGCTCGGCATTGCTGTATTCCAAGCAGCAGCAGCAGCAGCAATAACCTACAGCAAACACGTTCACAAGTGTTTCACCTTTGGAGCCTTTCAAAGCTTTTAACGGGCTTTTGAAATGCAGACAGTTATATTCTCGTGGAGAAACCCAGAGAGTATCAATGAAGCCCCTCGGTGAGGGAAGTCAGGGGAACCCGCAGCCCGAATGGTGTTAGTAGGTTGCTGTCTCCAAACGAAGCACATGGAGAACAGGACAACCTGAAAAGTAGAGATGTGCCACAGCAAACCCTCCTGCAGTTTAAACCCGGGCTGAGTCTTTAAATGTGGTGCTTAATACTGAGAAATTTGTAGAACACAAAAAAAATATTTTCTTTTAGCCAAAGGAAAAAATTTACAACCAGATTTTAATTGCAATTATAGTGCAATGAAGAAAAAAAAGATCATTTTGGAGTCTTTGAACAGTCATTCGATACCCGGTTTGGATTATGAACTACCCGAGTGGGATTTTGTGCATGGCCTGTCACCAAAAGCCCTGCACTTGCCTCTCTCCACTTCCACGTCTTCTGTGTGCAGCGAGTCACCGCGCTCGCCCACCACCAGGTACTGGTCCGCCTTTGCTGCACACGCTGGGTTTGCGCCGATGCAGAGCGGTGCCCGCCGTGCAGGGGGCAGGAGATGATGCCACCAGCTTTGGCCCCATCCTTTGGGGGAGCAGAGCCAGGGCAGCCGGGCAGCCCTTGGTGAGCCCCCAGGACCAAACTCCACACCATCACAGAGTACCAGCAGACACATCTCCAACAGAGATTTTTAAACTCAGCATCTGAGTTGGGAAGGCTCCAGGGAGACCTTAGAGCTCCTTCCAGCACCTAAAGGGGCTCCAGGATGAGCTGGGGAGGGACTCTGGATCAGGGAGGGGAGTGATGAGACGACGGAGAATGGTTTTACACTGGAAGAGGGGAGATTGAGATGAGATATTGTGAAGAAATTGTTGGCTGTGAGGGCGGTGATCCCCTGGCGCAGGTTGCCCCGAGAAGCTGTGGCTGCCCCATCCCTGGAGGTGTTCAAGGCCAGGTTGGACGGGGCTTGGAGCAACCTGGGCTGGTGGGAGGTGTCCCTGCCTGTGGTGGGGGGGTGGAAAGAGGTGATCTTTAAAATCCCTTCCAACCCAAAGCATTCTATAATTCTATGACATTCATCAACTTCAGCCTAAGCCTGCTGGCACTGATGCGCTGGGAGTTTCACCGGAGAGCAGTCTCAGACCATGATGCCGTACGTCGGAAGCCCTGCAGCTGTGCCCAGATGTTTGTCCCCAAGGACCCCAGTGTGTCCTGGAGGTGCTTCCAAGGAAACTCTGCCCACTGCTTTCCACCCTGGAATTGGGTGTGAAATGGGTAAGTCAACCTCGCCTTCTCCTCCTCCTTCTCTGCAGAGTACCTCAAGGAGAAGCTGGACAGATACATGTCGCAGTTCCCCAAAGTGAAGATCCTCCACCTCAAGGAGAGGCACGGTCTAATACGGGCCAGACTGGCAGGAGCAGAGATCGCCAAAGGTAGGACGAAAGCCATTTCACAGCCCTGCCTGGGCTCCCCTGGAGGTGCCGATAAGCCATCTCTGGCACTGAGTTTTACTCCCCTCCCAATGGACTATGGGTGTCTTTTCCATACGCGAAGCATGAGGGTCTGACGAGGGGACGAGCTGCGGCTTGTCTGTCCCCTCTGCACAACCCTCAGCAGTCGGGATCTCCAGCCACGGCCAGGCTGTGTTTGCACCAACACCACCATTTCTCCCAGAGCCGCCCCGCTTCGCTCTGCAGGCTGCGACGGCGAGCAGTGAAAACATGCTCTGGGCTACGGCTGGGAGGGCTTGGGGAGCCATGGGGGGTGGTGGCACCGTCAGCAGTGCCCCGAGCCTGCGGGGAGCGGGATGGGGACGGGGGACCTGATGCTGCCCTGGGCTCTGCTGCAGGCGCTGTCCTGACCTTCCTGGACTCGCACGTGGAGTGCAATGTGGGATGGCTGGAGCCGCTGCTGGAGAGGGTCCGCCTGAGCCGGACCAAGGTCGCCTGCCCCGTCATCGAGGTCATCAGCGACAAGGACATGAGGTGAGGCGGCTCGCATCCCTGGGAAACCCAAAATCCGTGCCAGTAGCTTGAGCAAACCCCCTTACTGGGACCACCAGTGTGTTAATTACAGGAAGACACAGGTCCAGACCTGCTAACTGGCCTTCAGCAGCATTTCACAAGGGATACGTAACGTTGCTGTACACCAGAAATTCACATTAGCAGTGGACGTGGCCCCTTCATTTATCACACACACCTTTTCCCTTTTTCGTGACTTTTAGTACATGAAGAGGATTTCTGATGAAATTTGTTAAAATCTTGTTTTAATTATGTACAGATATTCATCTTCACTCATTAAGGGTGACATTTCAATCAGGAATGTGACTCAGAATTAGTCATCCCCATCTTTTCCCCGTTTAGTTACATGACCGTGGACAACTTTCAGCGTGGGATTTTTACTTGGCCAATGAATTTTGGATGGAGGCAGATTCCACAAGAGGTCATCGAGAAAAATAAAATCAAGGAAACTGATATAATAAGGTAAAAAAAGCAAAGGTGAGAGCTCTGTGGACCAAACTGTTAATAATTTAGGAACAAAGGCTCCTTCCAGGACAAATGTTGTTCCTTTGCTTGTAAGGACAACAGAGGCAGTGGTCACCGTGGGCAGTCACATCACCAGACACGGGCACAGCCCAGCAAGCCTTTCTCGCCCCTCGCGGTACCACCACCATTTCGCCAGTGCCACCAGGGCCGGGGGACGTACCGTTGCATGTTTCCCTTCCATGCCAAATTACAGCTTTCAGGCTGGGTAAAACCACCCAAATACTGTCTATTTTAACGTTGCATCTGCCCACCTGCAGCAAAGCGACACGTCAGGTGGTCCTTGCTGTCTCTGTGAGTGCCAGCTCGGGCACTGTCCCCGAGCATTTAGTAGCCCGCAACTTCTCAATGATTCCCTCGTCAAAGCAAGGGGAAAGGGAGGGGTGCTTCCCCACCAGCTGACATGCCATGTGGCTTCTCTGTTCCCAGGTGCCCAGTCATGGCGGGTGGCCTGTTTTCCATCGATAAGAAGTATTTTTTTGAGCTGGGAGCATACGACCCCGGGCTGGATGTTTGGGGAGGTGAAAATATGGAGATTTCATTCAAGGTACGTTGCTCTGGGCAGCCTGTCCCGCACGGCTGCGTCCCCGCCAGACTGGCTGGGTGATGGGCCTCAGCCCCTGCTGGTGACCCCGTCCCTCCTGGCAGGTTACTTACTCCTCTGCTTCTCTTCTCGCTTGCACAAAGCCAGCACCCAACATTAGCCCGTGTTTCTATCAAAGCAATCTCTGTTTCTCAGGTCTGGATGTGTGGGGGAGAGATTGAGATTGTTCCGTGCTCCAGAGTTGGGCACATTTTCAGGAACGACAATCCTTATTCCTTCCCGAAAGATCGGGTGAGAACAGTGGAGAGGAACTTGGCCCGTGTTGCGGAGGTCTGGCTGGACGAGTACAAGGAGTTATTCTATGGCCACGCTTACCACTTAGTCTTGAAAAAGCTGGATGTTGGCAACCTGACTCAACAAATCCAGCTGCGAAAGAAGCTTCAGTGCAAAAGTTTCCGGTGGTACCTGGAGAACGTCTACCCGGACCTGGAGGCTCCCCTGGTTAAAGCCAGTGGACTGGTACGTACCCAAATGACTTGCTGTCCTTCATTTAAACATGTTTTCAGTGGCTGGCTAGACACTTGGTAGCACCGCTTTGGAGTTCTCAGCACAAGGAGGACATGGACCTATTGGAGGGGGTCCAGAGGAGGCCCCGGAGATGCTGCGAGGGCTGGAGCCCCTCTGCTGGGAGGACAGGCTGCGAGAGTTGGGGGGGTTCAGCCTGGGGAAGAGAAGGCTCCGCGGAGACCTCAGAGCCCCTTCCAGTGCCTAAAGGGGCTCCAGGAGAGCTGGGGAGGGACTCTGGATCAGGGAGGGGAGCGATGGGATGAGGGGAATGGTTTTAAACTGGAAGAGGTGAGATTTAGATGAGATATTGTGAAGAAATTCTTTGCTGTGAGGGCGGTGAGCCCCTGGCGCAGGTTGCCCCGAGGAGCTGTGGCTGCCCCATCCCTGGAGGTGTTCAAGGCCAGGTTGGACGGGGCTTGGAGCAACCTGGGCTGGTGGGAGGTGTCCCTGCCCAGGGCAGGGGGGTGGAACTAGATGGTGTTTAAGGTCCCTTCTAACCCAAACCATTCGATGATTCTGTGATCCCGGTACGCTGTCTCTGAGTTGCTTCCCTGACATTTGGTAACATTTTTGAATATTTGGTATGTCACGGCGGTCTGGGTCCCCCAGTGTTTTTATAAAAAAGTGGGTCACAATGCCAAGAGCCAGTTTCCCGGGAAAGAGCCGGTTCAGTGTTTGAACACCGGATGGGCTGCCCGGGGAAGAGTGATGATGCCCGGGGAAGAGTGATGATGCCTGGGGAAGAGTGATGCCCAGGGAAGAAGGGTGATGATGCCCAGGGAAGAGCGATGCCCAGGGAAGAAGGGCGATGATGCTCAGGGAAGAGGGATGCCCTTGGCGGCAGGGCGGGCAGGAGGCGCAGGCAGGAGGCGCAGGCAGGAGGTGCAGGCAGGGTTTGCAGCGGGGCTCTGCCGCCAGCAGAGCGCAGCAGAAATCCGCTTTTCCTGCGCTGCCTGCCGGGGTGCGGGCGGACCGGCCCCTCAGGGGGGATCGGCGGGCAGAACGCACCTAAAAGGCCGTTTTGGGTTAAATCCTGCCTCCGCAAGCCCCTGGCTGGCTGGGCGGCTGCTGAGCGTAGCCGGGCCGGGCTCCGCTTCTCCCTCAGCATCCCTCCAGCTCCACGCCGGGGAACCCGTGTGCTCTCTGGCACCGTGTCCTGCTTGGGCAGCTTCACCAACATGGGAAAGTGAATTAAATGAGAATAAAACGTGAGTTCTGAATTTAGCCCAGCCCCGAGCCTCAGCAGAATATCACCCGCTGCTTTGAACATTCAGAAACTTCAAATGTTCTGCCCGGAAAAGATACAACACTGACTGCAAACTGCTTATAATCGCAATAACAAAAGTAAAATGTCTGGTTTGCCAGAAAAATTACAGCGATGCCAGGAATGAAAACTAAAGGGTTTGCTGCCTTCCCCACCCATGGCTGTATCCCACGCTGCGGCCGGAGCAGCACTTGCCGAGAGGAGGTGGCCAGGAGCCGGTGACCACAGGGCTGGCACGGCTCGGGGAGCGAGAACAAGAACTGCCTGTCCCCCCCGTCCCTGCCAAGGCAGTGTGGCCTCCAGCTACTGCACCGGCCCTTCTGGGAGCCAGGAAAAAGCACAGCAACCATTTGGCCACGTTTCAGGCTTGTCCATGGGCCAAGGGTGTAACGTGAAGGTTCCCCGTCACAGGCATCCGTAGGGTTCAGGTCTGGCTCTCTGCCGGCCGCAGACGGTGCGATACTTTTGTGATGGAGCCGTGACGGTGTGGGAGGGTAGCAGTGCAGAGAGTGCGGGGAGGGACGCCGTGCTTCCTCCGGGTGGCCTCTCCGCACTTGTGGAAAAGCTGTAGGAAACTGCTGGTTTCGGGCACTTGAGCGGATTATGAGCAATGGATCCACTCGGACGCGTCCGTCCGTCTCGGTGTGACAGCAGTGGCCGGTCGCTGCCGCGAGCCGCTGCAAGCCCACGGACCAAGGGCTGTCTGCTGGAGCAGCCGGTCCAAAACTCGTACAGCTGAAAGACCCCGTTCTGCGTCGCCTTCCGGAAAGCATCGTTTGGATCCGCCTGAAGGCTTCACTGAAACATCGGCTTAAGGGATGTTTTTAAAAAACAATTAGCAGAGTAGCCTTGGGAACTTAAAAAATTTGAAATTTCTTGAGAAATACTCACTTTCTCAGCTCTTTTATTTCAATCAGAACAATAAAACTTCTTGTCAAATTCAGTGCAAAGCAGTTAGACCATACGGAGACACCTCTGTTTCAACTGAACCAAAACCCCAACTTTTCAGAGGTGTTTGTGAAAATTTTCAAGATGTTGCCTTGCTTTGTCTCGATTCAGGCCACCTAAACTGCTCTTTTATCTTCATTCTCAAAATTTAATAGGGCAGAAAATCCGTTTTTCAGCTAGCTCTGCAAATTCCAGCTGTGCTGAACGCCGTCCAGAGTTACTTGTGAACTGTTTTCTGAATAGCCTATTTAGTCACCGGGATTAATTCATAAATTCTTCAGAAATTCTGAAAGAAGGGGAAGGAACGACATTTGCAAGGAATCGGAGATGTGAGCAGCCCCGACTGCCGCGCCGCCGGGGTTGTGTGAGGAGCCAGACCCTGCAGCCGTGAGTCCCCGCAGCGCGGTGGGCTTCAGCCCAGGAACGGGTGGGCTGGCAGAGCTCAGCCCAGCGTTTGCAGCTTTCCCATGTGATCTCCTGCGCTCCTGAGCGAGCTCTGAACATGCCGCACCAACAGCGTTAAGAGAACGCCTCTTGCAGAGCACGCTGCGTGCGGATGCTGGCGCTGGCCCGGCAGTGGGGGGATGGCTCATCGGTGGGGGATGGCTGCAGGGAGAACGAGCGAAGAGAAGGGGAGCGGAGGAGCAAAAGCCTGATGCTTCTTCACAGCAAGCCAGGAGCTGAATCATAAAATGGTTTGGGTTGGAAGGGACCTTAAAGATCATCTCGTTCCACCCCCCTGCCCTGGGCAGGGACACCTCCCACCAGCCCAGGTTGCTCCAAGCCCCGTCCAACCTGGCCTTGAACACCTCCAGGGATGGGGCAGCCACAGCTTCTCGGGGCAACCTGCGCCAGGGGATCACCGCCCTCACAGCAAAGAATTTTTTCCTCATATCTCATCTAAATCTCCCCTCTTCCAGTTTGAAGACATTACCCCTCATCCTATCACTCCATGCCCTTGCAAAAAGTCCCTCCCCAGCTCTCCTGGAGCCCCTTTAGGCACTGGAAGGGGCTCTAAGGTCTCCGCGGAGCCTTCTCTTCTCCAGGCTGACCCCCCCCAACTCTCCCAGCCTGTCACTATAAGAGGGCATAGTGATGGGACCGTTCCCCAGGGCTGACTGCAGAGTCCACGGGGGGCAGCTGGAGCCCAGGGCCCCGTGCCTCATCTAGGATGGGAGCACCAGGCTCTTGCATCATCTGCACACGGTGGCTTCTCGGCACAGCGACGGGAAGGGATACTGCAGTTGTTACTGTTGGGAGCTGTTGTTTTGGGGATTTGCAGAACAGGAACATTAGCTATGTCCAAAAACAACCCAAAAAAGAATGTGTCTCATCCAGCCTTGAACTTTTCTGGAAAGGGCCAGTTTCAAACTTCTCTCGGTAGAAAAACACATGTAATGGACCAGATGTGCATTTACACACCCCTCCAAGGACTATGACACATCATCCCTGCTTCACTCAGTTAAGCGGACAGTATTAATCAGTGTCCTGCGAACCCATCAGGTTACCTGCAGTGTAACAGCCTCCTCTCTTTCTTGGGCATTTATCTCTAAATTTGCATTTTGTTTCTATTTTCCAGCTTGTTAACATAGCCACGGCAAGATGCATCACTGTGGAAAACACCACTCTAGCTTTCGAGGCGTGTGATGTTAACAACGAGGTAAGGACACCCTGCACGCTGGGGCTGTAATACTGGGTTTGGTGCATGGCGCAGAGCTCCTGTACCTCCCCAGGGTGACCTGTCCCCTCCCCAGGAGGGAACGCTGTCCTTCCCACCGGGGCACACGGCCAAAGGATGCCTGGAGCAGCGAGGGGCAGGCATTCCCTCTGTTTGCAAAGCCTGTAGCCAAGCGACAACCCCAGGACCAGAAAACTCGGCTGGAATAGGAGAGCTCGCTCACGCCCTGCGCCTGCGTGTGAGGTCGGGGAGAAGTGTTTAAACACAGAGCAGTGTTCCGCGTGCCGCTGCACAGCATCCAGCCGCGCTCCGTCGCTGGATGGGAGGCGGCCGCTGCACACAGCCTCTCCCTTTACAGGCAGCGTTTCTGGGGCAGTTCCCTGCTGGTTGCTCGCTGCCCGTGTGCGGACCGAGACCCCTCGAATACGGGGGATTTCCCGTTGGCAGCCGAGTGCCGGGGCACAGCCAGGGGAGGCGGGAGGGCAGGGGAGCGCGTGGCAGTCGAGTTTGGGCTTCTGCAGCGGGAGCCACTCCTAGAGCCTGCACCGGGGCCGTCCTGAGCTTTTTAGCTCTGCAAGTCTGTAGGAAAGGTCTTCCCATGGATCCTGGGCTGCATCAGAAGAAGTGTGGCCAGCAGGGCGAGGGAGGGGATTCTGCCCCTCTACTCCACTCTCGTGAGACCCCACCTGGAGTACTGCGTCCAGCTCTGGAGTCCCCAGCATAAGAAGGACATGGACCTGTTGGAGCGTGTCCAGAGGAGGGCCACGAGGATGCTGCGAGGGCTGGAGCACCTCTCCTATGAGGAGAGGCTGAAAGAGTTGGGGCTGTTCAGCCTGGAGAAGAGAAGGCTCCGGGGAGACCTTATTGCGGCCTTCCAGTCCCTAAAGGGGCTACAGGAGAGCTGGGGAAGGACTTTTTACTGGGGCATGGAGTGATAGGATGAGGGGGAATGGCTTCAAACTGGAAGAGGGCAGGTTTAGATTGAACATTAGGAAGAAGTTTTTCACTGTGAGGGTGGTGAGGCACTGGCCCAGGTTGCCCAGAGAGGTTGTTGAGGCCCCATCCCTGGAGGTGTTCAAGGCCAGGCTGGACGTGGCCTTGGGCAACCTGGTCTGGTGGGAGGTGTCCCTGCCTATGGCAGGGGGGTTGGAACTCGATGATCTTCAAGGTCCTTTCCAACCTAAACCATTCTATGATTCTATGATCACGGCTTTCCTCATCCCTGGGTCCCAGGGAGGGCAGGAGGAAGGCGAGGAGAGCCTCTGCCGCTGCTTGGCAGCCCCGCCAGGGTAAGACGAGCGGATCACAGCTCTTCCCTGTTCCTCCTCACAGGACCAAAAGTTCAACTACACCTGGCTGAGGCTGATCCGGCACGGAGAACTCTGCCTGGCCCCGGCCGGCGCCGCGGGAGCGCTGGGACTGCGCCGCTGCCGGGGCCACAGCCGCAGCCCGACGTGGCTGCACAGGTCGCTGGCCGCCTTCCAGCCGGAGCTGGTAAGTGAAGCGCTGGTGAAGGTGGCCCCACCGCTGGTTTGGCTCAGCGTGCCGGTGTGCAAACCGATGGGCAAGGTGCGCCGTGTACGCCGGCCATCCGGTCCTGGCTTTGCCAAAGCCGTCTTTTCGCCTAAAGTTAAGCGTTGGTGCCCGGGCGCGGGTCCCGCTGCCTTTCCTCGTGGGGACAGAGGCGCTCTGCCGTCCGTCGGTCCGCGTGACGTGCAGCCCAACGCCCCGGCACGGCGTGCGGGGCAGGGACGACGCTGGTGGTGCCCGGGGCGTTCGCTCCAGCGGGGCTCTGCCGCTGCCTGCACAGCAGTAACAGAACGTCCCGGTTTTACATAGAAACCGTCGATAGCACTTACATGGAGATTATTTGATATTGATTGGCATTCAGCTCACAGTGGTTTTTTAAAAGAAAGCGTTTATGAAAAGGAAGAGAATGGATACTTAACATTTATTACCGGCACTGCAAAAGGCAAGAGAGTTGCGACTGTCTCTCTGTCAGCCTGGTGTAAGTAGTTGTCCAAAATGCTATGAAATGGCATACTTTACTTTTAAGAAAGAAATAGTCTTAATTTAAGAAAGAACAAATGTAGCTAAGTTATACACTCATCGTATCGACAAGTTCCCGTTCCTCTTTCATCTGAAAAAAAACAAACTTTCAAAGCCAGAACGCCGCAGCGCCATGGCTCACAAAGGCCAGGGTGTTTTGTGAAAAACATGAAAATTGGCATCCACTTAGGAGTCCAGACAGCATTGTCAGCGCGGGGGCAGTTTTTGTCTCCTGTTCCAGCCGGAGCTCCCCTTGAGCCCTGCGTTAGACGCGTTGGGTGTTCTCTGCCGGCACAGGGGCTGGGCGGAGGCGGCTGTGCCGGGGATGGCTCTGGCTGCCCTCCGGCACAGGCACTGCCTCGGTACCTGGGGTCCGGCGGCCCCGGTCGATACGGGGGCACCAGCCTTGCCTGGCGCCAGCAGCAGGACAGCTGCGGAGCAGCTCCATGGCTGGTGAATGCTGGCTGAGGGAGTTAGGATGCTTTACCTTCTTCTGATGTGAAGTGCATTTACTACATGCACAAAGATCCAACTTTTGCCCAGGCAACACTCTGCGTGTCATTTCAGGAGTATTTCACCTGGGTGTTAACCAAGTGTTCATAAGAAACGCTGCAGTGCGAGGCGGTGACACAAAAATGTCCTTCACCTCTGGCAGCATGGCCTTGCTGGCCGCGAGGGTTAAGCAGATAAAGCCGAGCAGATGTGAAAAGCAAAAGGATGGAGATCGCTCAGACTCTTCATTCTTTCACAATCCAGTTTACTGCCCCAGCATTTGAGCTTCATTGCCAAACTACCTAACGTCCTTTTCAGCGCAGTAAACGTGCTTTGAGTTCATCAGCCAAGAAACTCCAAAATATGGAAATCGGTCTCCAGCCATACATTCCCCGGTATTGCAAATACCATCTGGAGTGATTTCCTTTGCATGGTAATTACCACCCGGACAGCGAGAGAACTAATCTTTCCATTTCCAGTGGGCTAAAAGCCACAAAGCAGAGAAGGTATGGCCTGATCCTGGCTCAGCAACAGGCGCAGGCTTTGGATCCCACCCAAAAGTCCCTGCAAGTCAGCAAAGGCATCTTATGTACTAGGGAAATGCAAAAAAAAAGGGCACACCACAAAGAACCAAGCTTTCTTGGTGGAAAAATAGAGCTGCTGCTGCACATGTCCTGGTACCTAAAGTCCTCTCTCTCCCCTGCAGACGGACCACATCGTCTCAGAGCACCTCCAGCAGCCGGCGTGCTTGGAAGTGGATCCCTCGCACAAAGCCCTGAGGGTAAATGCCTGTGACTCCGCAAATCCTTATCAAAAGTGGCAGTTTGGCAATTACTATGCAGACTGAGGGGAACACAGCTGAACCAGAAACTCCGTGTTTTCATCTTGTGAATTCAGCAAGGACATCTGTGTGACTTGTGACAGCAATTAGAAAACTGGAGGTTCATTTCCAAATGATAATTGAACTCCGTAATTTAAACCAGCATACTGAGAGATCAGAGTACCAAGAGCGGCACATCTGGTTTAAAGATGTCTGAAACAGGTAGGCGTGTTTTTCCCTCACTGTGGAAGACTTTGGCAAAAACTCAAATCATTTTCTGTATTATTAAATGGAAATATTTTCTGAAGTCTCTCATCCTACTGTAAGCAAACCTTCATCAGTTCCCCCTGGAAAACAGCGTAAGCTACAGAAATACTTCCAGGGCTCTGTAGTCTGTAAACAGCAAATTGGGCTGCTTATTCTTCCCCCGCCTGAGAAAATGGAAGTTTATTGACCAGCGCATTAAAAAAATCCATCCGACATGCCCGTGCTGGGTCTGGCCGCAGGATCCTGCCCTGTGGGACCCGTTGCCTCTGACAGATGAGTATCAGGGTTCCGTTAGGGATCGATTGCGTATTGAAAAAGCCTTCTTTCAATAATGGGAGGCAAATGGGGGTCGATAAGCCGCCCAGCAGACGAGGTAAACCGGGGGCTGCAGGAGAAGCGAGGAGCCCATGTACCCTGCTTTGCTTGGGGGTGAGAGGAGCCGCCGCGCAGGCGCACCGTGCGCTCATCCTGATTCTTGCCGGCGGCATGCACCAGAGCCGCTCGTCCCACGGTGGCCTCGTGTCCCCACCCTGGGGCTGCCGGGGTCCCAGCTGTGTCCCCGAGCCCCCATGGCTTTTTCTGGGCTCCCCAGCGACCACTGCTGCTTTCCTTGCCCCCCCGATGGGCCGGGGCGTTGGGTTGTGCTGGTGCCTGTGCCAGAGCCCAGCGATGCTCGGTGCAGCCCCGAGCGGGGTGGCTCGCCCTGCTCCTGCCTGGGCTTTCCCAAGGGAAGCTTTACCTGCCGGCAGCGCAGGCGGGGCAGCTCTCCCCATCACGGCGTCCCCTCACCGTGGCGGCAGAGACATCTCACAACCCGAAACTTCTGCCCGGCCGGCGCTCGGGATGGATGGAGACACCCGCTGAACCCAGCGAGGGCTTCGCCTCAGCCAGGGCTGCACAATACAAGCGTGTGTGCGGGCACACGCCTCTCACGGGAGCCCTTGCAGAGGGGGACACGGGACCTCGACGGGCACCAGCCGCTGGCAGGGCTCTGCACACCAAAAGTCCCTCTGAACTTACCGTCGTGGGCACGTTTTTTTCTTACCGTGAGATCGTTTAATCTCTAAAAGCCATCACCAGTTTTTGAAGGGATAGATTTGATAGGAGACTAAATTGAGATCCAGGATCTGAAAGAGGATTCCTTCCCCTGTTCCTGTTAGCGGTGGCCGCTGTGGGAGGTTGCTCCCCGTACGCTGCGGTGTCTCTCGGGGAAGGCAGCGCTCCTCCTGCCCCGCTGCCCTGCGCTGGGGCGAGGGCCTTCGCCAGCACAAGCCCTGGGGATATGCCGGGCTGAGCATCGCACGCCATTCTCACACCGCTGTTGGCCTCAGCCGAGCCTCCACCATCCCAGAACACCTCGTACCTCTCCTTTGATTTTTCAGAAGGCCCGGCATAACCTTACCTCTCACGCGGGGGATCGGCGCTGACAGCGTCTGACAGGCTCAGTCTGCCAAAATACTGACTGGCCCGACAGATTTTCCCGTCTGGCTCCTGTTCCACCCGTCTCCCCGATTTTCTCTCCCCCCTTCAGCACAGCTAGCCTGCAGTCACCATCAGAAAAATGACACAGACGTCGTTTGTGCAGTCATCTTTTATCAGGGAGCGTGGATTTCAGCGGACTCTGTTTGCTGACATTCAATCACTTGTCACTGAGCAGGCACCGAGCGGCCGTGTGTCACGGTCACGTCCCATCGCCAGCCGTGTCACTTGCGCTCCGATGCCGCGTTTCTGTAAATGCTCACTTCCATGGCGGTATCTTTCGCTTAAAGACCGGCGCGTGCCTCCGGGGCTGCTGGCAGCGCGCTGGGGCCCCGCTGTTACACAATATTGAGACGCGTTCGGATTGCAGCCGGCAGCCTGCTCTGCCAGAAACTGCCAGAAACTGCCAGAAACTGCCAGAAACTGCCAGAAGCAAGAGGGGTTTTTCCCGGCACGCTCGGCAGACGCGGCAACAGGCGCCTCGCTCCTCCCCGGCGAGCCGCCCGCTCCTTCTGCCGTCCCCACCGACGGCGCCGGGGTGTGCATCGGCCCTCGGGGCGCTCGCTCAAACTTTTTTCGAAAAAAGTCTCAAAAAAGGGAATAAATGATAATAGATGAAGCTTCTTCCTCTGAGCCCCGTCTGTTAACTCTGTCTCGGACCGATTCGGACCCTTTCAGGGACTCTCCTGCCCCAGGTACTGCCAGGCTGAACCGCAAATCATCACCCTGGGAAGAACCTTTAAAGCACCGATTTCCCCTGATTTACGGCTGTGCTGTGGATGCCCCTTTAGTGCGCTGTTAGTGCAGCGATGGCAATAGCCGGCGCTGGCTGCTGTGCCCCGCAGCTGCTGCAGATGTTGTAGCAACTGGCACGTTTCTGCCGAAACGGTTTAATTCACATTCAAGTTGAGCCCACAGCGCTCCTGGAAACTTCTCCCAAAGGCGAGACAGCCCCGGGCGGCTCTGTCCAGAGAGGGTGGAAAGGCATCACGACCCTCCAAAAGGCCTCAGTCCCCCTCGTACCTGCCACCAGCCCTATTCTGGTACTGTGGAAACGGAGAAAAATTATTTTTAGGTGAAGGCCAGGTCAGTAGTTGCCACATCTGCCTCTCTATTTGAAGAGGGGTAGGGGGGAGCATCTGTCGGTCCCATCTGGGGTCCCCCAGGTCCCCAGTAGCCGATTTGGCCTAAACCCCGACAACATCCTAGAGCTGCGTGTCCTAATCAGCATCCTCACCAGCTTTTCTGCCTGAAAATGCCTCTGCTCCAAGCGGCGAATTTTCACATCTTTGCGTCTTTGCTCTCTGCCGGGCTCCACCACGCGCTTCTTCCAACCCACTGACCGCGGTCTGGCCGACGCGGACCCTGCCCTGTGCTCCCGCCGTGCCTGAGCACAGCCCCCGGCCCGGGCAGCCCCCGAGCTGCCGGCAGCGCAGGGCATCCGCGTCCCGCCGGAGAGCTGGAGACACAGTTTCTGCCCGTTTATTGCCTGTGCGCCCCTCGTCTTCCCTATGGCAGGAGGTGGTGTGTTTGTAGGAAAGAGCCTCAGGCCCCTGGAGCATCCCAGGGCTTTTAATTTTCGTTTTCCAGCTACCGAGGAAAGCAAGAGGGAGGATCGCGCTTCTCAGCCGATCAAACTTTGCTTTCCAAGGAAGATAAAAAACTCGCCCAAGTTTGTTGACAGTCTGGGTGAGGCTGCGCACTTGGCTGGACCCGGAGCCCACGGTCCGTACACAGAGCATCTCACCCTGCGCTTCAAGTCTGGAAACTGTGTTGTAACTGTCACCTGGGGTGTATGCCATGTGTTAAACACTGTTACAGACAGATGTATGATAAAAGGAGAGAAAACTCTGCCTTTTGCTAAGGGCAGCCCATGCAGCCGGCGGCAGGGTGTCACGCTGGCAGCACGAGGGGTGATCCTGGTGCCCAGGCGCTGGGGGGTCCGACAGACCCTTCCCCGGCGGAGCCGGGCACTCACATCCCCCCAGTCCAGCCTCAGCGGCTCTGCCAGAGCCGGGCGCCAGCACCCGCGTGTCCCATGGACCCCGAGGGAAACCGGGGACGGACAGGTCCTTCCCCTCGGCGTCTGGCCTGGCCGCCATAGCGCACCTTGGAAGCGCCAGCTTCTCCGCTGCTCACAGAGGAACGCGCTTCAGCTCGGATTTTTATTCCACTTTGGGGTTTTGTTGTTTTCTTCCCTATTGCATTTATTTTAATCACAGAATCCCAGACTGGTGAGGTTGGAAGGTCCCTCTGGAGCTCCCCCAGTGCCACCCCCTGCCAGAGCAGGGGCACCTCCAGCAGTGGCACAGGACGGCGTCCAGGCGGGTTTGGAATGGCTCCAGAGGGGGAGACTCCCCCCCCTCTCTGGGCAGCCTGTGCCAGTGCTCTGCCACCCGCACAGGAGAGAAGGCCCTCCTCAGGTTCAGATGGAACTTCCTATGGTCACGTTTGTGCCCGTTCCCTCTTGTCCTGTCACTGGGCACCACTGGAAACAGACTGTTCCCATCCCCCGGGCACCCTCCCTTGAAGGATTTATGAGCATTGATGAGATCCCCCCTCAGTCTTCTCTTCTCCAGACTGAAAAGCCCCAAGTCCCTCAGCCTTTCCTCATCAGAGAGATGCTCCAGTCCCCTCATCATCTCTGTAGCCCTTTGCTGGACCGTCTCCAGCAGTTCCCTGTCCTTCTTGACCCGGGGAGCCCCGAACTGGACACAGTGCTCCAGATGTGGCCTCCCCAGGGTAGAGCAGAGGGGGAGGATGACCTCCCTCGCCCTGCTGGCCACGCTCTTCTTGATGCCCCCCAGGATGCCATTTGCCTTCTTGGCCACCAGGGCACAACTGCAGTAAAGCAAATGTGCTATTGACATTCCGAAGTGCAAAAGGGGCCGGACAGCGTGGCGGGGAGGCGGTGGCCACCAGACCCCCTCAACGGGCGTGCAAATACCGGAGGCTGAGGGTGGTGAGGTGGGGGCAGCGCTTTGCCACCCACAGCCTCAGCAAGTCAGCGAAAGCCCAGGCCGTGGTCACCTCTTCGGGAGAAACGTGGCTCTTACAGGAACCGCCGCGAGAGGAGGGACGGGGGGCAGCTGTCCGCGGGCAAACAAACCCGCAGTATAAGTTCGTACAAGCAAAGCTCTGAACTCCCCCAAACCAAAGAGCGAATAAACAAGTCTGAATGGCACAATGAGGGCTGTGTCTGGTTTGTACAATACAGAATTGCCATTTATTATTTTCGCATTGCCAATAGATAATTGCCTTTATGTATAGAACAAGAAAAGTCAAACCGATAGTCAGCGCTGCTGGAGACGTAAAACTAATCCTTAAAAAAGCGCTTATGGCTGAAGGGCGCAACTGCAGCTGAAGTCGGAGTCTGACTTTTTCTTACCTCCTCTCCCCTTGTCAGCTGCTCTCAACATCCCCAGATGCTTTCTGGGTTGACGTTTGCAAAGCTTAGTCCCAACTCAAGACAAATCTTTCTGTAAAATAGTTTAAAAAAGACTGCATCAGCAATACTTTAGTTAAATAAAGGGTTTTTTAAAAAAAGGGAGAAATGTTGTGTTCAGATGGCACAAAAACAAATTACACATAAAACTTGCCTGCTTTGAAAAAATAATTCTTTAAAATTTTGCATCTAAACTTAGTGTGAAGATTGAGAAGACATGTAAGAGAGTCTAAGCTGGTGGCATTCAGAAAATACAGATTTCTGGTAGTGGCCAGTTTTACCGGGTGAGCACCGAAGCACGTGCGGGCATGTGCCACGCAGGACACACACAGTGCGTACGCCGCTGCCCCCCGGGCTGGCCCAGACCACGGCTGTGCCGCTGTGGACGACGCCGGTCAGTGGTACCACCTCCCCAAAGGCGCCTCTGCCGCGGGCTGGCGGGGTCGGGCACCGCGGCCGGCCACCACCAATGGCACTGCCTGTGGCCACCTAGGACAGTGCCCCCGGGCCGGGCATCCTCGGCATCGGGGCTGGGGGCCACAGCGAGGAGGGGCAGCGGTCGGGAAGATGGGCTGCTTTGTTGCCGGCGGCTGTTTGGGCTGGCTGCACCCGTGGTTTCACGCTACCGCCCTGGACGGCAGCTCCGTGAGCTTGGCGGTGCCCGCGGTGTGGACTGCGTGTGACGGTGTGCCCTCCCCCTGCCCACCTGGCCTGTGTCTCCCGAGAGAGCCCTGCCCAAGCGATGACCACCCGTGGTGGTCACAGCGGGTGCGCCTGGCCGTGGTGGCTGCACCCCACTCAACGTGTGTTTGGGGAGACGGATAACACCCCAACAGCCAAGGGCCCACCCAACCGCAACACTGGCACTGCGGTTGAGATGCAAACGTGACTATAGCTCAGTCATCTCACCCCCGTACATAGCGGACAGCCCAAGAGCCCGTTGAGCTCTCCTGCGCGGCAGCAGCTGCAGTCAGGGTCTCCCCTTGGGACGGGACGCCTCGCGCCATTCGGAGATTCCCAGATGCAGCAGGTCCTCGGTACGGGACTAACAGCGTGCTGAACTTTGGAGCTTCACTGAGATTATGTCTTAGAGCGATTGTGCACATATAATCCTTCAGACATAAACTGCTGACCACGTCTGGGACCGGGAGTGGGTCCAGCCGCAGCCCGACTCCTCCCCGAGAAGGCGGATACAATGCCGGGGTCCTCTCTGAGCCTCCACTCAATGGGAGGGTCTCCCCGGCAGCTCTGTCTCACCCCATCCTCCACGAGGGAAGTAACCAAGTGCGCCGTCCCATCCCGAATCTTGTTAAACCACTGCTGCATTTACTATCAAAATCACTGTTTTATACTAATAAATACATTTCTGCTTCTCTCTTACGAGTGAAGTGCCTCGCTCCAGCCGTCACGCTGCGGCAGGCGGTGCCGTGTCTAAAGACGTGCAGGCTGTCACCCCTCACCCACGGCGACCCGCAGGTTCCAGTCCTCGCCGGTGCTGCGCAAGGGATCCCGCCACCCATGGGAGGCGTCGGGGGTGGCAGTGGGGGGACGGGGGCCTTGATGCCTTCTCGTCTTTTTTAATTCCTGCGCATCAGCATCTACCCGCGAACGCAAATATCCCTCCATCCCATTCCAAGGTGGAAACGGACAGTCGCAGGCAGGCGGCGGCTGTCAGCGCACCGTGAGATGCCGGCACGGACGGACAGCAGAACAGAGCGCGCTGCGGTTGCGAACAGTCGTGTCTTTTATTATTCACACTGCCCCGGCCACTGTCACTGCGCCGCCGCGCTGCCAACTCATTACCGGCGCGGCTGACGGCATGGCCCACGTGTGTGTCGGCAGCGAGAGAAGCCCCAGCCGGTTCAAGACATTCTATTGTCTGAATACGGTTACAAAAGAAAATAAGAGGATAAACTTTAAATCAAATGGTATTATATTTAGCAAACTGATCATTTATTTTCCTGCGCTATGGATGCCTCTGCCCGCTGTCAAAGCGAAGATGTTAAATTTTCACAGTGTATTATGAAATCATATACAAAACCGAAAAAAGCAGTGACCTCATGTTGTGTGAAGAGACACGTCTTGGGGGAAACAAAAAAAGAAAAACAAGAACCAGAGCGAACGCTCGGCTCGTTAAGCAATTCTCCACCTCAGTTTATAAGTGCATCATGGATTCAAATTCATCGATTCGTTGTTTGGTGTTTCCTTTTCTAATCCTCCGGTAGGAAATTGTGTTGTATCTGGAATAGCTGTGTCTGGAGATGTCGTTTTTCTTCCCCAGGCTGGGCTGCTCCCCGGGTTTCTCCGCCGGGGCGTTGCAGCCGGGGCTGGTGGGGGGGGACACCTCCTTGCCGCTGCCGTGCTGCTCCAGGCGGGACGCCTCGCCGTTCTCCTTCTTGATCTCGATCACCTGAACTTCATCCTCTTCAGTGTCCTCCTCCTCCTCCGCCACCTCCTCCTCCTCCTCCTCGGCCGCGTTCCCTCTCCCGTCGGTGCTGGCCGCCGTGGTCCCCACCGCCTCCCCGCCGGGGCTGGCCGCCGTCCCCGGCTCTGGCTGCGCGCTGCCCGCGGGCGTCCCCTCGCTGCCCGGCCCTGCGGCGACACAGAGGGAGAGCGGGTGAGGACGGGCTCTCCACCGCCTTCATACCCCCATCCTAACGTGCATCCCGCTGCAGCATCGCTCTCGGTGCCTCACCAGCTCCTGCCGCCGAAGCACCCCTCCTCCCAGCTCCCCACCGCTGCAGGCTGAGCCCCCGTCACCGCGGGGGTTGGTGTGTGCTTTGGAAAGGCTTCGCACATCCTCAAACTCACTCCTTAGGGCCGCCTGCTCTGGCGTTATTTAATGCTCGCCTCATTTGCACTGCCTTCCCCACGCTACCCTGCTGGAGAAGGCAGTGGAGCTGCCGGGGGGTCGAGGAGGGGAGAGCAGCACGGGGTCCCCTCGCACCCCAGGACACTCTGTGCCGCCCTGCACACGCCAGCGCTGAGCCTGTGCCCTCCAGCGCAGCCTGGCACACACCCCACCGCAGGGCCCCGCTGCCGTGTCCTTCCAGACGCGCTCCCGACAGGCGGGTGCTGCACTCCATGGGCCAAACTCCCCGGTCTGGTCCCATCTCCCCACAGCTCGGGGCTCAGTGGCGGTGCCGGCTCTGCCTGCCATGCGGGGTGGGAGGGATGGAGGGAGCGATGGAGGGAGCGATGGAGGGAGTGATGGAGGGATGGAGGGAGCGATGGAGGGATGGAGGCAGTGATGGAGGGATGGAGGGAGCGATGGAGGGATGGAGGGAGTGATGNGGGGAGGGGGGGAGGGGGGGGGGGGGGGGGGGAGGGAGGGATGGAGAGAGGGAAGGAGGAAGGGATGGATGGAGGGAGCCGTCCTGCAGGCAGCACCCATCTGCACCCACCACACAGCGGGACCCCGGCACAGCCCCCCTGGGACATGTCCCCCCCTTCGGAGGTGGCTGACCAGGCTGAGATGGCTATCTCCTATTTGTCCTGTTTGGCACGGCTCTGCCTTAAATTATGCTTGAGTGTCACAACAAATGGTCTATTCAACATTTTGCCTGTGGGGTCCCGAGTATTAATTAGGCTAAATTGGTTAGGTCCTAAAAAGCTGCCTGCAATTTAGAGATAAAGTGCTTGTGGCTGGGGGGAAGAGGGGGAGTGCGGAGGGGGTGACTGTGCAAGATCATTTAATAGGTTTTATTGTGCACTCATAAAGCAGCACGGCTGGAAGATGGATGTCCGCTCCAAGTGGGAAAGCCTCCATCGTGATTCACCTCCTCACAACCTATGCAGTTGCTATGAAATATTATTTTGCCCATGACAAATGTTTGTATATTTTATTTTTTTTTTTATCAAAGCAACGTTTCTGTTCACGGGGTATGGCCCATACATCTGTCAGAGCTGCGTTCGATGGCGCTAGCTTTGCCAGGACTGCGGCGGCGACCCTGGGCTGTTAACCCGCTCTTCTCCCAGGAGGGGTTTCCTATATATATGGCAGCCGACATATAGAAAATACCGACTCATTGTGGGCAGGGGGATGCGTGAATGACAGGAGGGACCCAGCACGGCCAGGGGTCGGGGAGCCACTGGCCCTGTGCCCCCACCATGGCACGGGCGAGTTGTGGGGAGAACATCGTCAGCAGCCCACGGCCCCACCACCCCTCGTCCTGCGGCTGCCAAACCGGCAAGGCGGGCAAGAGCCCGCGGGTGGGCAACGTGGATGGGCAGTGATGCCGAAAGCCCACCCGTGGGGAGATGTCCCTTTCCTCCTTCAGTAGCACTCAATAAAATACTCCTCCTCTTTGGAGGAGTGGCTGCATTTTGCATAGTGTAATTAAATACGTTCATCTGTGTGTATATACATTCAATACATCTTAACTTGCCGCCGGGGACGGGCAGCGAGCCCCCTGCAGCCCCGCTCCCCGCAGGAGGCAGGAGTGAGGTCCAGCCTCGGCTCCAACTGATTTTTACCATTTTCGCCTAGGAATGAGTGGAGGGAGACCCCGGAGCAGATGTTTAGGAGAGCAATTGTCTGCTAAATACTTGGGCGTCAAAGGGGATTTAGACACTGGGTGAATTAGGCAGGAAAAGAGTTTGGGATTTGAGGCCGCAGGGTTTTGACTGACAGCCTCCCGAGGGGACCCTCTGAGCTCCCCTGCATGCAGCAGAAGCAGCAGCATCTCCCGGCCTCACAGGGCCGTTGGAGACCTCCTGGTCTAAGACCCCACGGTGCTCCATGGTCATGGAGATAGGCACAAACCTCAGGAACAAAGATAGCAGCCGTGTTTCCTAAGGTGCGGCAACTCCATGGATGGGAAACGCGTCCCTGCTCTCCAGAGTATAGGGTCTGACTGAATTAAAAAAAATAATAACCCCCTGTATGTCACTGCCTTTGAAGGCTACTCATTGCTCTGCTTCGGGAAAACCTCACGTCACGCAGCATTTTCCATTACCTCCCGCCGATTCCTGGCCGTCGGTCCCCGTGTCCCGGGTATCAGCTGATTCCTGCTGTAGCGTCCCACCGTTTTCCTCTGGCTTTGCTTTGGGAAACACAAAGCACAAGAAAGGGACTGATGGAGCAGTTAGTGACGATAATTAGGTTTTAACGGTTGCAGATTGGCAGCAGATTTCCAGAGCAGATTAAAAAATTGCTTGTTTCTTTAGTCGCGTACTTTTCATCGCACCCTGTGTGACTGCTCGCTCAAATTTGTCCCGAACTCTGAATTACTCTGAGTCATTGTTACAACTACCACAGGTTAGGAATTTTGGCTAACACACATAGTACATCCCGTTATTCACAACGCTATACATAAAATAAAGATATTCTCACCAAACACTTGGAGAAAGGCAGCTTTGTACTTTACCTTCGCATTGCTTCTCTCCATCAAAATCCCCATGAACCATGTCCTCCGCCAACGAATTTCTGTTTTCCTCCTGATTTTCTTTTGCAGGTGGAGCGTCGGGGCTCGTTTCTGCGTTCGCGTAAGGAACCACCGTCCCGACAGATTTTGCTATTTCATCGATGACGCCGATGACCTGGAGTGGGCCCTTCTCCGGGGCTACGCTCCCGTTGCACTCGGGCATGGTGGATGCTGCTGGGACTTCTTCTGTCATGCTTGGAGCCGCGCCGCACCACGCCGCCAACCGGGGCCGTGCCGCGCCGGGGGCACCGCTCCTGCACCCCGGGATGGGGAGCGCTGCGCCTCACCCCCTTCTCCCCCCGGGGGGGGTTCGGTCCCCTGCGCAAACGGTCAACGCGCGTCTCCGCTCCTGCGGGCGCTGCAGCGGAGCGGGGACGGCGGTGGCACCATCAGATGTGCCGAGGGCTTGCCAGCGGGCTCTGGCCACGGGGCGATCCAATCAGCACCTCCCTTGCTGCTGAGCCTCGTCCCGTTGCATAATTAAATGCACCATTTTAATTTACATAAACAAACAATCTGAAGCAAGGAAGCTTTTGTGCTGGCGTGGAGCGCGGGTCTTTCAGCATGTCAGCTCCGCGGTAATAAACAGAGATTTTGTCCTCTGGGCACAACGGCTCTTTGTGTCTCCGCCTGGTCACAGGGACGGCGATTGTTCTGACCCCTAATCCCCGGAGGGTGACCACCTTCCTTCCATAGCGCTGCTGCCACCTAACCCGCTTAACATTCCCCATCGGGTTTGTGTGCCGATAAACCTCGCCGTGCCGCTGGCCGGACAATGGAGGCATTCTGCGCTGGTCGGGGAACAAAAGGGCTGGTGGGGAGGGCACATGCCCCACACACGGCGCAGCGCCCGCGCACGGCCACGCGCGTTTCGCAGCCCTTCCCCGCGCGGTGACACGCAGCGCGAGGGCTCGGCCCCCAGGGATGGGACTGGATGGTGAAAACCAGAAGCACGAGCCAAAGTGATGTTCTGTGACGAGGTGTGAGCCGAGGTGGAGGTGGGGCAGTAGAAACTCTCTTTAAAGGAATATAAAAGGGGCAAGGGATGAGCTTAGCACTTGCATCCATAGTTACCGGTCAGAGCTAAGGCCAGCAGGAGCGAGAGGGGAAGGTTTCACAGAGGGAAGCGGGATTGCCCCGGCAGCACCTCGGCACTCTCTGACCGAAGCTGAACTCGCCTCAACTCAGGTTTACGTAAGAGTGTAATCTCCTGCTGTGAATGACTTTTTGTGTTCGCACAATACAACATTTTTGACATCTTTGGGCTTTGGGATTTGGAAATCCTCTTGTCGAGTTCAGACCTTGATTAGAAATGGACCCAAAGCCTTTCCCCTGGTTTTGTTCATTTGTGAATTTGCATTTTTAAATCAACAGTTTTTCATCATTGTCATGAAAATGAGTTTGGTGCATTTGATTTATAAAATCAACCTTTTGCTGGAAAAATTCTTCCAAGAAGAATGGATGATGAGGTTTGACAGCTGGGTGACAACAGGCAGCGGTAGGTGCCCTCAGGAGAGGCTGGGAACCCGGCACGGGCTGACGGCTGGAGAGGGGAATCATAGAATCATGGAATGGTTTGGGCTGGAAGGGACCTTGAAGACCAGCCAGTCCCACCCCCCCTGCCCTGGGCAGGGACACCTCCCACCAGCCCAGGTTGCTCCAAGCCCCATCCAACCTGGCCTTGAACACCTCCAGGGATGGGGCAGCCACAGCTTCTCAGGGCAACCTGCGCCAAGGGCTCACCACCCTTACAGGAGAGAATTTCTTCCCGATATCTCATCTAAATCTCCCCTCTTCCAGTTTGAAGCCATTCCCCCTCATCCTATCACTCCATGCCCTTGTAAAAAGTCCTTCCCCAGCTCTCCTGGAGCCCCTTTAGGGACTGGAAGGTTACTTTCTATTCTTAGCAAGCTATTTCCATATTCCTGAGATAATCCAAAGGGCCCTGAAGGCGATTTCTTGTTCAACAGGTCCCGTCCCCAGGGTTTCCCTTGGTGTGGAAACACCAGGACAAAGGTTTCACGGCCGGGACTTGCCTGAGCATCCCTGCTGCGCCGGCTCATCACTGACCCGGCAGCGGGCACCAGGGCAGAGCGGGGATGTGGCCATGGCAGGGGGTGCGGGGCCACGGCCACCCCGGGATGCGCACCGCAGCCCGCTCGGTGCAGCCAGCACGAATCCCGCACCGGGGCTCGAGCATGGGGCCAACTCCCGGCCAGGCTTCACCTTGGAAATAACGCCAAAGCTGAAAACGTAGCACCAGGCTTGGCACCAAGTGTGAGCCCCGCTGAGCCGGGAGCCGTGTCAGCTCCCCCGGGGACGGGGACAGGTCCTGTCCCCATCTCCCCAGGGACCTGCCTGCCTGACCTAGAATCACAGAATTTTCTAGGTTGGAAGGGACCTTTAAGGTCACTGAGTCCAACCATCAACCCCACACTGCCAAACCACCACTAACCCACGTCCCTCAGCACCACGTCTGCCCCTCTGTTAAATCCCTCCAGGGATGGCGATGACCTCTTGTTTGCAAAAAGATATTGAAACAATTTTAGGTATTTCCTGGTGCTATCTATGGGTTACCCAACCGATTCTTGACAGTTCACATTTTCCCAAATAAGCGCCTCGTGGTCGAAGCACGATTTGCATGAATCTATTACAAACCGTTTTCCGTGTGACCTTTAGCACAGGAAGTTTCCGCTGGAGCTATCCTTTGCTAAAATTTCACAAATTGCACCTGGGATTTCAGAGGCGCTGGGGCACAGCAGGGATCTGAAAGTCAGTAAGGTCACTCGTCAGAGCCACAGCAATTCCAGTTCATCNGCCTCTGTGGGCTGCCCTATCATTAACTCTCTGCTCCCCAACTCTCTGCTCCCCATTTTCTCCTCCAGCCCTGGGTTCCTGGGAGCAGCTCATTGCACGCGCCTGCCCGCCCGGGGGGGGCACGCACACCCCACACGGTCACCGCAGCAGCTCTAGAGCAGAAGCCACACGACCCGACATGGCCATGGGAGGTGCAATGCCACCCGAAAGCCGGGGCAGGGTGACAGACACAGTGGCACGGGAGGCAAACGTTCCCACCGCCGCGCGCAGGCGGGAGGGATTACATTTCACTTGAACACCCAGAGAGAAACTCCTGCGGATCCCAACAACACGCTACAACCAAGCATTTCCACTTTGTCAGCGAGGTAAATACCTTCTGTCTATGGAAAAACGGTGCCTTGGGATTCCTTCTCTGCAGAAAATTTCAGAATTTTGACTTTTCCCCCAGCGGGAGGGATGAAAGGAAAGGCAGAAACACAGGCAGAGCCGTGCAGGCAGCAGCCAGCCCGGCGTGTCCCGGGGCAGGGATGCTGCTGCCGCCCCGACGCTCCCCCGGCCACGCTCGGCTTCAGAGGGCGCCCGCAGGAGGAGCAGCGCGTTCCCTCCGAAAAACAGGGATACACGCCAGGGCGATGCTGCAAGGGCACGCTGGTCACAAACCGTGGGCACGGGCAGAGCCGTTCAAGTTCTGACGGTGTTAAAAACCAGTCAGCTGCTGGTTTCTTCCTGGCAAACACGGCGCACGGGGCCCGAAGGGATCGCTGGTGAGGGGGGAGCTGCCCCCACCTGTTTGGAGGCATTTGCCCGCACAGGTTGTTCTCCCCAGACTGACCCCAGGAGCTGAGGGGACGCCCGCCACCCCCAGGTCGTGGCGGTGACTGGGAGCCTGGAAGCTGCTGGGATGCTGCCGCATCCCCAGGGGTGTGTTTCAGCAGGCGGAGCTCACAGCTGGGCTGGGGAAAAGGAAAAAGTACCCGCGGGTTCCTCCCGCCGCAGGCAGCTGTTTATAAACAGAGCGGGCCAAAAACGCCTCTCAAGGTGAGGAAAACATCTCGCTTGCACAAACCTGGGGTGGTGTCATTTTTGTCTCTTTAAGCTTTAAAAAAACCCCAAACAAACAAAAAACCAAACCAAAACAAACCAAAACAAAACAAAAAAAAAAAAAAAAAAAAACAAAACAAAAAAAAAAACCCACCTGTGCTGAAAGAGCCAAACTTTACAGAAGCAATTCCGGCTGCGGACCGTTCCCCAGCAGAGCATCGCCAGAACAGCCCCGCTCTCCCGGACACTTCCATCTGCGCTGGAGGAGCTCCTGTCCCCAGCGGGGCATTTCTCGGCCGTGCGTTGGCATTGCCAATGGCATTGCTGTGGCATCGCCGCCCTCTGCCCCGGCCACCAGCTATGCACCGAGTCTGCAAGGGCTCAGGGCTGGGGCCGGTCGGACGGGCTCACTCTGGGCTGCGCCGGCTTGGTCTCGCTGCGACGGCGATTTCTGTGACCCGCACGGTGAGTTTGCTTTACTTTTGCTTATCTGTGTGTGGGGCACAACCATAGTTTTAGGCAGACAACAAGCAGCTGGTCTGTGCTGGCAGCACAGCGATAAATTACTGGCTTTTGCCTTGCAGCGGCAGGCAGGGCAGACCCCGGCGCCCGCCAAAACTGCCTTTCGTGATCTTCTCGGTGCTACGGAAGCCGGGTGCACCCAGCCGCCGCACAGGAAAACTTCTAACACACCTGCATGAGAAAGGAAACGCCGGGTACGAGAGCAGAAATCAGCAGAGCAGAACTGCGCCCGAAGGCAGCCACGCAGCCACCCCGAAAACGAGCAGAAGAGCGGCCGCTGACGGGACGGCCGCCCGCTGCGGGCACGGCTGAAACGGAGCGAAACCCGGGGCGCGCAGAGACGCGGGACAGGCAGGGACACGCAGGAACTCCACACGTGTTTCAGCGGCTTCCAGGGCTGGACCTTCGATCTGCGAGGGCAGAGCTTTCGCAGGGCGGTGCAGCCTTGAAGCCGGAATGATTTTCCACTGGATATGAAATGTTCCCAGCAGAAGCCACAACCTGTTTCGTGGTTTTGTGGAAAACATTTCCGCAGTAGAAATTACAGGCCAAGAGAGCCCAGAAAAAAAAGCAAAAAACAAAACCCCCTGGGATATTGCAAAGGTCTTAAGGAAAAGGAAACGGCCGGCTGGGGAGCTGCAAGCCAGCATGGGCGAGGGGGAGAGCAGAGGCACTTCTGAGGGCGGTGAGCCCCTGGCGCAGGTTGCCCCGAGAAGCTGTGGCTGCCCCATCCCTGGAGGTGTTCAAGGCCAGGTTGGACGGGGCTTGGAGCAACCTGGGCTGGTGGGAGGTGTCCCTGCCCAGGGCAGGGGGTGGAACGAGATGATCTTTAAGGTCCCTTCCAACCCAAACCATCCTGTGATTCTATGATGATTCTGGTCCCTTGGAGAAGGTCGCTGCGATGCCCCATGGGCAGTGCTGGAGCCACAGGGACCAGCAGCAGGGCCGTGCCTGCGTCCCCTTTGCCGGCACCAGGCCAGCACCGTGAGGCTCTGCTGCTAAAGCAAAGAGGTGATGCCAGCTCTGGCGCTGGCGATGCCGCAGCTCGCTCCGCACTGTGCTGAATTGGGCCAAAAGGGTTGGGACCAAACTGTCCCCTTGGCCTCCCGTGGGCTGTCTGCCTCTTCACTGCTCACCAGGGGCTGAGTGCTGTGGTTGTGTCTTGCCCAGATTTGGTGCAGGGTCTCGAGTGCAGGGAGGGGTTGCCTACATCTGGGCAAGAGCCAGTTAAGCAGTTAAGAACCCTTACATGGTCAGGGTCAGCAGCACTCAGCAAATTAATTAAAGTTTTAGGTTTAAAAAGGAATTGCATTCCTCAGAGCAGCCGCACTTCTTTCTGCAGTAAACTCGCGTTGCCCCCTTTATCCACAGGGGATAAGAAGATAAAAGGTAAACCCTGTTAGAAAATGGAGCAAACCCTTCATCAACCCCACGATCAGTGAGAACACCTCCTCTGCTGAAGGTCCAGAGCACCTTCCACACCGGTGGCTCGGCGCCCCAGCCCCGGGCACCATGGTGTGCTCGGGCCGTGCTGCCCCAGCGCCCACCCTCCTCCTGCCCCGGCACCCTTCCCCACTGCGCTCTGCGAGCAGAAACACCATTTTAAAAGAGCTTTCTCGTTTGTTTTGCTCTCTGAGCTGTTCGGGTTGCGGGTGAGCCCTTCCTCCCCGCGGCAGGCTGGGGCACGGTGGATCTGGGCCCCGCAGAGCCCGTCACCCACATCCTGTTTGTGATCGCGGCCGTGAACATGTCGTGTCACCGCCTTGTAGCAAAGCACGCTCTCGCCGCCGCTGGAAGAGCATCATTTATTTGGTCTTTCTTAAGGCCTTTCTTGAGCTTGTTGGGTGTCCAGGCTCACTCCGCCTTTCCACACCGAAAGCAAGCGCCTATCTCCCAAGGGATGTCAAATTGACTTTCCATACCAAAAGCAATCACTGCTTTGGACTATAAAGCTGCATTAATTTCCACCAGAGACTCAGCCTTAGGGAGCAGAGTTCATACAGTGTTTTAAATACCTTTTTTCCCCCTCTCTAAAGCGCGGCAGAGGATGTGGGCTGTGACCAGGGGCGCCTGTCCAGCCCCACCTCTGCCACTGGGTCCCCACAAACCAGCTGCAACGAAGGCAAAAGGAGACTCTAACTCAGGAGCTGGAGGGGGAAGCGCGAAGTGGGCCCCGCTCAGGCGGACACATCTTCACCAGTCTCTGCAGATCCGCCGGCCCACATCCTCCAGGGAGAAGAGCTCGGGCCTGGCTTTGGGCACGCACTGGTTCTCACCCGAGGGAAAGAGTCCGCAGCACCGGTGGGCAGAGCTTCAACCCTCCGGTCAGACACCTCGGGCTTGGAACATTTTGTCTTCTGACACAAATGCATGCAACACTCATGGGTCCAACTACTCCTTGGCCAGGCAGAGTGAGGCGTGCTCCAGCTCCTGAGGAGGAAGGCACCTGCAGCACCCGCAGCCACCTGCGGCAACGCCAGACTCAGAATCATAAAATCATGGAATGGTTCGGGCTGGAAGGGACCTTAAAGACCATCCAGTTCCACCCCCCTGCCCTGGGCAGGGACACCTCCCACTAGACCTGGTTGCTCCAAACCCCGTCCAACCTGGACTTAGACTGGCTGGAGACGTCCACGCGTTTCTGTGGCAATGGGCCTGGCTCTGCCCCCGCTGCCAGCCCAGCACCCGCAGCCCCGTGTCCTCACTGCGACGCCTGGCCAAGGCTAAGGTCCCTTTCGAAGTGCGGGAGCTGTTTGTGCTCTGGGGGGCGCTACAACAACCTTCACCAGATGTTCTGGTTACTGAGCCCACAGTTGCTTTCAGACACCCGTATACCTGCCTTTAACTCCACAGTTTGTCCAAACAGAAATAATCTCTACTTTTTTTTTCTCCTTTCAACTGGTGTTATTGGCAAAGAAAATTAAAACTCTACCTTGAGACAGCAAATCACAGGCGAAAAACTTGATGTCTCGCAATGAGCTCCAGAGCCCAGACCAGCACTGACACGACCCAGCCTGGGCTCCCGGGATGGCTTCGGCTCCGTGCGGTGTGGGACCAAGGCCCACCTCTGGGGCTGGGGGTGAACCCACAGCAGAGGGGCTCCGGGGCTGCACCGCGGGTGTTCGGTTCAGCAGCGCAGACAGAACATCGTTCCCACACGTGAAAACCTCGCCAGCCGCTCTCCTGATTGCCCTCCGGAGACTTGCCGTGTTACCACCTACTTAATCCTTTTAAGACAAATTACAGACACCGGTACAGATTCTGCTGCCTTAGCAACGTGCATTAATCAGAGAAGTATTGGGAACAGGCTGTTTTTATTTGGGGTTCATCTCGGAGGGAAGCTGTCGGGTTTAGCCTGAGGTTTCTGAAAAGCCCAGGAAATCCTGCCACGGCAGCACCTGGGTGGTAAACAACCGCATGGTCTGCTCGGTCAAGAGACGAATGAGTCACACAAGGTATTTAAATTATATTTAAAGTTCTTCCAATTGTATTTGAAAAACATAATTAGGTTGCTTGGGCTGAGCAAACAGCCTATTTCTGTGTTGCCTGAGAGGGAAATAAAATTTCTCTTTTTCTTCACATCTATGCCCATATTTACTAAATCACTTCACATAAACTATCAAGTTAATCTGACTGCCTGAAGCCTCTGCTCCTGAAGAAATGCCAACAGCTAATGATCTTCCAGCCAACGCGCAGGGGGAACAGCCACCATGGGAGAGCTGGGGAAGGACCTTTCACAAGGGCATGGAGTGATAGGATGAGGGGGAATGGCTTCAAACGGGAAGAAGGGAGATTTAGATGAGATATTGTGAAGAAATTCTCTCCTGTGCGGGCGGTGAGCCCCTGGCGCAGGTTGCCCTGAGAAGCTGTGGCTGCCCCATCCCTGGAGGTGTTCAAGGCCAGGTTGGACGGGGCTTGGAGCAACCTGGGCTGGTGGGAGGTGTCACTGTCTATGGTGGGGGGGGAACTCGATGATCTTCAAGGTCCTTTCTAACCCAAACCATTCTGCGATTCTTTGGTCATCTCCTGCAGCCCCTGGGCACACAGAGGGACCGTGTCCCAGGCACAGCCCTCTCAGGATGTCCCCAGAGTGCTACATGCCACCACATCCATGCACAGAGCAATGCTGCTCATCCCTGCAGGACAGTCCTCTGCCTTTACTTCTTTTGCCATAAAGAGGTCAAATTGATCTGAGCTATACATCATTGTAAGTGGATGAGTACTCTTTGCCGGCTGCCCGCTGCCCACACTCTGCCCACCGCAGCCGCTGCCGCCGGCCCCTTGCCTCCCCCGCTCCCCGCAGACCTGCACTCCTCACCCTTTCCCCCCCACAGCACTCTCCCGACGGGGTTCACCAGCCCATTCTCACCTCTGCCTGCT
>VUYV01000413.1:360969-378096 GCA_008711295.1 Anarhynchus alexandrinus | reverse complement strand
GCCTTAGGGAGCAGAGTTCATACAGTGTTTTAAATACCTTTTTTCCCCCTCTCTAAAGCGCGGCAGAGGATGTGGGCTGTGACCAGGGGCGCCTGTCCAGCCCCACCTCTGCCACTGGGTCCCCACAAACCAGATGCAAGGAAGGCAAAAGGAGACTCTAACTCAGGAGCTGGAGGGGGAAGCGCGAAGTGGGCCCCGCTCAGGCAGACACATCTTCACCAGTCTCTGCAGATCCGCCGGCCCACATCCTCCAAGGAGAAGAGCTCGGGCCTGGCTTTGGGCACGCACTGGTTCTCACCCGAGGGAAAGAGTCCGCAGCACCGGTGGGCAGAGCTTCAACCCTCCGGTCAGACACCTCGGGCTTGGAACATTTTGTCTTCTGACACAAATGCATGCAACACTCATGGGTCCAACTACTCCTTGGCCAGGCAGAGCGAGGCGTGCTCCAGCTCCTGAGGAGGAAGGCACCTGCAGCACCCGCAGCCACCTGCGGCAACGCCAGACTCAGAATCATAAAATCATGGAATGGTTCGGGCTGGAAGGGACCTTAAAGACCATCCAGTTCCACCCCCCTGCCCTGGGCAGGGACACCTCCCACTAGACCTGGTTGCTCCAAACCCCGTCCAACCTGGACTTAGACTGGCTGGAGACGTCCACGCGTTTCTGTGGCAATGGGCCTGGCTCTGCCCCCGCTGCCAGCCCAGCACCCGCAGCCCCGTGTCCTCACTGCGACGCCTGGCCAAGGCTAAGGTCCCTTTCGAAGTGCGGGAGCTGTTTGTGCTCTGGGGGGCGCTACAACAACCTTCACCAGATGTTCTGGTTACTGAGCCCACAGTTGCTTTCAGACACCCGTATACCTGCCTTTAACTCCACAGTTTGTCCAAACAGAAATAATCTCTACTTTTTTTTTCTCCTTTCAACTGGTGTTATTGGCAAAGAAAATTAAAACTCTACCTTGAGACAGCAAATCACAGGCGAAAAACTTGATGTCTCGCAATGAGCTCCAGAGCCCAGACCAGCACTGACACGGCCCAGCCTGGGCTGCCGGGATGGCTTCAGTTCCATGCGGTGTGGGACCAAAGCCCACCTCTGGGGCTGGGGTGAACCCACAGCAGAGGGGCTCCGGGGCTGCACCGCGGGTGTTCGGTTCAGCAGCGCAGACAGAACATTGTTCCCACACGTGAAAACCTCGCCAGCCGCTCTCCTGATTGCCCTCCGGAGACTTGCCGTGTTACCACCTACTTAATCCTTTTAAGAGAAATTACAGACACCGGTACAGATTCTGCTGCCTTAGCAACGTGCATTAATCAGAGAAGTATTGGGAACAGGCTGTTTTTATTTGGGGTTCATCTCGGAGGGAAGCTGTCGGGTTTAGCCTGAGGTTTCTGAAAAGCCCAGGAAATCCTGCCACGGCAGCACCTGGGTGGTAAACAACCGCATGGTCTGCTCGGTCAAGAGACGAATGAGTCACACAAGGTATTTAAATTATATTTAAAGTTCTTCCAATTGTATTTGAAAAACATAATTAGGTTGCTTGGGCTGAGCAAACAGCCTATTTCTGTGTTGCCTGAGAGGGAAATAAAATTTCTCTTTTTCTTCACATCTATGCCCATATTTACTAAATCACTTCACATAAACTATCAAGTTAATCTGACTGCCTGAAGCCTCTGCTCCTGAAGAAATGCCAACAGCTAATGATCTTCCAGCCAACGCGCAGGGGGAACAGCCACCATGGGAGAGCTGGGGAAGGACCTTTCACAAGGGCATGGAGTGATAGGATGAGGGGGAATGGCTTCAAACGGGAAGAAGGGAGATTTAGATGAGATATTGTGAAGAAATTCTCTCCTGTGCGGGCGGTGAGCCCCTGGCGCAGGTTGCCCTGAGAAGCTGTGGCTGCCCCATCCCTGGAGGTGTTCAAGGCCAGGTTGGACGGGGCTTGGAGCAACCTGGGCTGGTGGGAGGTGTCACTGTCTATGGTGGGGGGGGAACTCGATGATCTTCAAGGTCCTTTCTAACCCAAACCATTCTGCGATTCTTTGGTCATCTCCTGCAGCCCCTGGGCACACAGAGGGACCGTGTCCCAGGCACAGCCCTCTCAGGATGTCCCCAGAGTGCTACATGCCACCACATCCATGCACAGAGCAATGCTGCTCATCCCTGCAGGACAGTCCTCTGCCTTTACTTCTTTTGCCATAAAGAGGTCAAATTGATCTGAGCTATACATCANCTCCCCTGCCTCCGAGAGGAGCCCACCCGGCTGCACGGTGACCGGCCGCCCTGCTCCGGGCACGCCGAGCCGCTCAGGGCAGCCAGCGCACGGACACCGGCTTCACGGGCAGCGGCGCAGCAGAAGAGCCCGGGGCTGTGTGCGTGCGCAGGAGGGTCCCTTCTACTCCAAATCCCCTGGAATAAGGCAGGTTTGGGAGGACATGGGGTACTGGCCACTGGCAGAGAGTGCAGCTGGCCAGGTCACAACTGACAAACCTGGCTGCTGCAGGGTTTATGCGACGGCTGCGGAGAGATGCGAAAGCGATGGCGGCCGGCGTTTGCTTTGTAAATCTGTCTATCGATGACCGGGGGAACCCATCCCTTGGAGACCGGGAAGTGGGTGGTGGAGGTCACCCTCGCTCTTCCTGACACCGGTATCAAGCGTGCGCGTCCTCAAGCGGCGGCCGCGTCTCCGGGCAATGGCGTGGGCACCATCTGTGCACGTGCCAGGGCAGTTGGCCAGTGTGCTCCTGGCCCGCTCCAGCGCACCCACGTAGGTCACCCACCGCAAACCACGGGTAAATCTCTGCCCTTCATTTCAAAGCGTTACTGCCCGGGGTCTGTCTCTGTCGTACACTCTGGGCTCCATCCTCTCTCTGACGGGACCCTGCCACTGGTTTTAGTAGAAGCACTCGCTTTATTAAAGACCTTTGGGAGACTGTGACTTCGGTAACAGGAAATAAATAGCTATCAATTTTGCATTCAATTAAAAACTGTTATTAACACTAAAGTATGCTGAGGAAGTTCTGCAAAGGTTCTTCACGTTTCAGAGTTAGTCATTTTTCACGTTAATGAAGAGGTCCGCAGTGTGCTCTGATTAAAAATTAAAATAATTAAAAACCCCAGAGCATTTCAATTATCATCAGTCCTGTGGTAAGGTTGTGTGAGGAGAGGAAAAATGCGGTGCCACCGCCTTTCACCCACTGCGTGCTTCTGGGTGAGCTGCTGCCCTGCGCCCCAGGCCACGCAGCATTCCCGCGTGCAGAGACCCGGGCGTGAGGGATGACATGCGCCACGTCAGACCCGACTTTCTTCCTCTTCCACCGCCCGGTGAAGGCCTGGAATGAATTTCAAAAGGTGCTTCCGGACACTGGACCGCCTGCTTTTCCGCGGGAGGGTCCCAAAACTACTGGTGCAGCTGCTGCCCTCCCAGAGCGGGGACATGGACCCGCTGCTGGCCAGACTGATGCTGCGGTTCCTCCGCAGGGAGGACCTGCCGGCAGCGCCGTCCCCGTCCCTGGGGAAGAAGCAGTCGTCGTCCATGCTCGACTGGCGGCTCAGGCTCTCTGCCCCTGAGTCCTCGAAGGCGCCGCTCTGGTAGAAGCTGTCCTCGCTGTCGAGGGTCATGGAGCTCAGCCGGCTGCGGGAGCTGCTCTCGCTGGAGAAGCGAGGTGTCCTCGGGAAGGGGGGTCCCACCGTGCTGCAGCCACCGAGCACGCCAGACTCCTCCAGCTCCAGCGCGTCCAGCAGAGCATTGTCGTTGACCTCCCCTGGAAGCAGAAGCCGAAGAGGAGCGTCATTTACGGCTGAAGGTGCGAGAGCGGGACGCCCGTGCCAGGGTGGCGCGGGGGAACGTCACGCGCAGCATCTGCCTTTCCCCGGTGGGGAGCGGTTTCCCGGCTGCGGGGTGCTCTCTGCCCCTGCCTCCCCCCACACGCAGAATCAAAGCTGCTCCCTGGGCAACCCATACAGAAACCCCAATCAAATTAATCTCTCCCCTGATAAGTCTGAAAGAAGAATGGGAAAAAACTTGGCAACCCACATCAACGCCTTTGCTAGAACTCATGCAGTAGAGCCTTTGGTCTGCCTTAGGCAAGCGGCGCCCAAATTCATTACTCCCGGGGAAAAAAAAAAAGCTTTCCCGGGGCCAGCCCCATGCCTTCCTTAACAGGGGAAAAGGAAAGCAAACGAAAATCAGATTAAAGAATTGCTTTTTACTGATCAGAGAGCGTTTCCGCAGAAGGGCGCATCGCCGGTGCGGTTTCCGACCCGGAAAGGCGGACGTACCGTGCAGCAAGCGCCGTTCCTGTGCGAGCAGAGCGCGCAGCTCCACCCACTTCTGCCGCAGGGTTTGCTGTGGAGGAGAGAGAGGGCTCCGTCACTCGCGCACTTTCGCAGAACCATAAAACACTTGCAAAGAAAACAGCCTCTCTAGAAAGTACAGGTCACCTACAGGAACCGCTCCTATGTCCTTCTTTTTACTGAGATGATGTTCCCAGAGTTTAGCAAAGTTCTTCCAGGAAGCACAAGTCCGCTCACCTCCTGGGTGCTCTGGCTGGGGTGATTTGACAAGATTTGACCTCCGATTTGACAAGCAGAAGCCTGAAACCCGGCGTGCGTGCCGCTTGCCCCCAGCCCCCAGCGCAGACACCGGCCCCCGGCAGCTCCGGAGCCGCCAGCCCCAACGGGCACCCCGCTGCAGCGCACCGTCCCCGACCCCGCGTTCGCAGCGCACCGCCCCGGCCGCCCTCGCAGCCTCCCCGCGCCACGTGCCAGCCACCGGGGAGCGAGGAATTTCTTTCCCTCCGCTGCACATCAGCTTTTGACACAGCAAACCAACCCCCGCACAGCTGATTCAAAAGAAGAAAACCAAAAAGCACTTGAACCTCCACCTGGTGACAGCCGCAGTGGGCACTTCCCCAGTAACCGGCACGAACCCGGCGCGCCTCAGACACCCAAACTGACCCCACAACGCTTGCGTGGCCAATCCTGTTCTTCCATTCACGTTTTTCTCTCTTTTCCGCATTTTGGAGCAATCAGTCTCAAAGTGGAGCCCATGGCCCGGTGGCAGGCGCCAGGATGCCCTGAGGGCAGCACCGGGGTGGCCGGCGAACCCTCAGCACCCCGTGGCTGCCGGGCAGCCCCCTGCAGCGGGAGGAGGGGGGCGGCACGGAGGGTCTTCCCGGGGGTCCCTCAATCTGCTGCCCAGGAGCCATTCCCAGGGGCACGGGGAAACACGCCTTTTCCCAGATGCTTTTCTCGGGAATCCCTTCCTGGCAGATCTGGACATGCTCTGGTGGAGCGCTGGTGCGTCGGGGCTGACCAGCACAGGGCAGCCGTCACCAAATCCGAGGTAGGGGTGGCCCTGACTTCCCCCCCGCTGCCGGTCCGACAGCGCGTCAGCAGGCTCGCCCGCCAAACGGCACCTACGACTGCTTTTAAGGAGAATTCGTCCAGGTGAAAGTCTGCTCTTACCGTCTCTACACAATGTTGAATAAAGTAGTTTTTAGATGTTTATAATTCAACAAAACCTAGGAAACTGTGTGCAAGAGGGGCTGGGCAGTTCCCCAAAGGTTTTCCCCATCCGGACCCAACCAAAAGAGCAACCACCTCCCAGTCCTGGTTTCTCCCATCTCATTGAACTGTAATAGCGGTGGGAGTGTCAGGATAACGGATGCACGGAGCGGGTATCTGCTCGTGGCTGGATGCGCGTTCCACCAGCGCGGCAGCGGTGGGGGCGGAGGGGCGCGTGTCCCGGCCCCCGTGCCTCGCGTGGGCTGCGTCCCCCGGGCAGGGGACAAACCTGGGATGCTCAGCACTCGCAGGCACGGCACCACCGCGCTGCGGTTAGAGGGGTTTGCAGCGACCCAGCACACCCTTCAGTAAGGCACCCGAGGCAGTTACAAACAGAACGAGGTTCTTTCCACCGCAGCCACGCTGGCGTGAGAGCGCAGGGCCGGGCACACACCCCGTTTCACTCAGTAACGACGCGTGTCGCAGGGGTTTCGCACTTCTGGGAAACAGCTGTTATCGAAAAACTCCCCTTTTGAAACAGAACCTTTCACAGCAGANGGTGATTTCATCCAGATTTCTAAGGGACCAGACCGAACGGCTTGCCATGGAGCACCGACCGTGGCCGGGACGGGATGGGAGCATCCTGCTGAAGAGTGCCCATTAACATGGCAGTGAACTCTCTGGCTCTGGGGTCTGGCTCGTTTCTCGCCACGGCTGCACTAGCCAGCCAGCGGGGCGGTTATGGCACCCCCAACCTCCAGCCCGGCTCCCGCCAGCCTCGGGCACCGGGGACGCGGTCACACGCAGCTCCGGCACTCGCACCGGTCTCCCAGTGCCTACCCTTACATCACCTACGGCATCAGTGGCGTGCAGCAAACTGCAGCACCCGGTGCCGCGCTCTTACAAATGCAGCGCAAAACAAATTAAATAAATGTTGGTTTAAACACGCTAAATACTAAACATGAAATCACTCCACCTGCCCCTGGCAGGACTTATATGTTATAGGCGATGGCACGTATGGCAAACCCTGTCCCTGCTGCCCAGCTCTGGCAACCCGTTCGGCACGAGGTTTATTCCAGCCAGATTCATTTCTAATGCATTTTTTAAAGCACCGTACTCCTGTGTGGAGGGTTTTGGCATAGAGCTGCCATAAGGAAAAACCCCTCACTCTGGCTGACAGAGCCCCGGCTTTGGAGAGCCCCGGCTCTTGTGGCGCCCGCGGCACTGCGGCCGCACCGGGGCGAGCGGAGAGGCACGCCACGGCACCGGCACCCAAAACCCGGCTCCCTGCCCGGCTGCCTCAGACTCGGCGGGGGGAAGAGAAGTTCTATGAGTCAGAGGTGCCATCAGCGTGCCGTCCCTAACCAGCCTGAGCTCTGCTTGTGAAAGCCTGCCTTCCCCTTTTGCTAAATATAGCGTGCATTAAAATACGCTGTTCGGCCCTTAGAGGGGAGGATCACTGCCAGCTGGGCACAGCCGAGGCAAACGGAAAGATTTAGTGCGTTACAGAAACCACTGTGGGGGGAATTATTACCAAAAAAATATACAGAAAATATCACAGGGACCGCGGTCAGGGTGCTGGCAGCGAGGGACACAGGGGTGTCTGCCCCCTGCCAGGACACCCACCTACCCCCATTAGCAGCGGCTCCACAACAGCCCTCTGCGTTCGACAATGGATTAACTAATTAGTTCTATTACCTTCAGTAGCTGCAGCTTGGTCTCGAGCTCCATTTTCCGCAGAAACATGGTCCCGTTGACAGTCTCCAACCTGTAACGACCAGGCGACGTTGGCACCGGCTCTGCACCACCGGACCCCCGGGGATTTCTGCCCCTCGGACAGCCCGGGACTGCGAGAACCTCTCTCGGCTTCCAGCGGGGCAGACAGTGCAGCTCAAAACCATTTGGAGGAGGGACACCTACCTTAAATAATTCCCTGAGGACTTTATCAAGTCTACTATTTGCTTGTGACTAAATCCATCAGTGTTCACGCCGTTGATACTGGTGAGGATGTCGCCTGTTAGAGACAGAGAGGCGAAAATGAGCATCTGCAGCGCACGCACGCCTTCCGCATGCTCCACAATAAAACTAACCCAGAGAAAAGCAAAATAAGGCCACCCACAGCAGGAAAAAAAACGTGACTAGTTACCCATTTGAAGGCCAGAAAGATGGGCAGGACTTTCTTCTTGAATTTTGCAGACGCAAGTGCATACCTCCAGGGAGTTATCGTTTTGGTGCGCAAATTTAATAGTCTGTAAATACCAAAGTGACAGTGTTACCGATATTAGAGCCATGAAAACAAGTTAAAAATTAATAGTCTTCTTACGCATTTTTTAAATGAGAAGGCTGGGATGAGCAGGGTGTATTATCACACAAGTGAGAACATCAGGATGGTATAACCTGATAATTAGACGTTGCATTCTGACGACGGAGAACTGCAGACACCCGCCCGTACGTTGCTTCTGCAAAAACTAGTTTTAAAGCAAGTTGGTCACTCATTTATCAAAAACTCAGTAACTTCAGCTTAGGGACACAGATTGCTTTCTGGAAGGCGGTTCCACGTTCCCGACCCCAGCCCGGCAGGCTGCGACTCGAGGGATTGACCCCGACTCATGGGAAGGCGGCGGGAAGGCATGGGGCTGCCGGGTAGGTCGGCTCCCAATGAGAACTGAAAAGCAAGGAGAGTTGGACCTACTTATGCTCTTTTGGTCTCTTAAACTCAATGCCCACACACGTCCCCACACCCCCTAAAAAGTGCTTTTCATTCTTGACTTACACATTAAGCATAAATCCATCGTGTGATTATCAGTGCTGACGCGTATTTAGAAAAATGCAAAAGGCAGCGATGCGGCCTGGCCAGATCTTGCAGTGACAGGAAATGTCTTCTTGGTTACAGGCAAATGTCAGTACTTAGCCACATCTTCCTACCAGAATTTAAAACTGAAGCTGAACTTCCTGAAAGCCTATGACAGCCACATCTAACCCAGATATAAGAAGTCACGTTAGATTCCCAAGTTTCTCCGTCAGTGTGGAACAAATAGCGATGACGACCAGGTGAGTTCAGGGCTCATCTGGCCAAATCGCACCAAGGCAGTGATTTCAGCCACCAGTAGCCCAACAGTAAAACTTCTGGCTAAACTAAGAGCACCAAGTGACACATGAGGGTCCTGGAGGACAGGCCACCGCAGGTCACACATGCCTTTTTTTTTTTTTTGACCTATTTCAGAGTGGTAGGTCTCTCATACCAACCCGAAAGATTGGGCCAGCTTGAGTGATACAAGCTGGACAAGCAGGATGGGATTCATCACACCTAACTGGAGCCATCTGGACAGAGGTGTCTCAACGTCCTCACCAAAGACACCGGGAGAGGCGGACATCTCCCGGGTGTGACTGGTGGCTCCAAGTGCTCCAACCAGGAGGGTGGACTTCCCTCTCCTGTACCTTCTTCTCCTCGCAGACCATGGGAGACGGTCGGGCCATGGTTTTGGAGGTGACACCTAGATTTTAGGTGGCTGCAGAGAGAGCAGAGACGTGCTACCAGAGCATCTGCTCTGCACACACCTAGGGACTTCAGGAGCCACACAGCGTCCGTCTCCCCCCCAGGCTCTGGTCCGCCAGTGGGAAGTAGGAGAAGCAGCGGTAACACGCGAGCAGCTCTGGCATTCGGCCATCACTGCAGTTCTCATGAGCTCCCTGCAGATGGAAGACCTACAGTTTCACATCATCTTATTCTGGTTTGCCTAAATTTAACTTGTAGTAATGAAATTACAGCTTCTAAATAATGGCTTTTCCTTAGTGTCAGACAGATGCTGCCTTTCTATAGCCCGGACTTTCTAGTGAAGTGCTCATGCTGAATGTACGTTCAGGAAGAAAATGTGCCAGGAACAATTATCCTTAATCAGAATGTCACATATAATGAAAATCTGCGCTGACAATTTATACAAAAGCCCAATAATTGGCTCAATTATCCTCCCTTCTGAAAGCTCTCCAGTGTTCACGAGCTGAAGGCTTACCCACTCATTAGTCACAGAACCAAATTTGAAAAAGTTAAGCTTTTCCTAATACACTAATTTCGCTGAAAATACTATTTTCCCTTTGTGCACAGATACAGGCAAGCACTTTGAAGATGCCCTGCCGCCGCCGTAGTAATCGAACAGTGGGGCGACGAGGGAGGGTCTGGCGGGCACGCGTCACGGGTCCCGCCGGCAGGCAGAGCTCTGCGGTATTGCCACAACCCACTGCCCCCAAAACAACCCCCATTTATTCCTGGGATTATTTTTTATTTTTAACTGGGATTTTAGCAGGCCTACTTGCCTTTCGAAAAAAAAAAATCTACAGAACAAAAATCTCCCATTAGCCGTACTCCTGATAGATTCTGGTTTTCCTATTTGATCATTTACTGACTTCTACATCTATCAGAATTTCTTCCTATATGATTTAGCCCCCAAAAAGTCATGCTGTATCTACTAAAAAACATACCAATACCATAGATCTACTTCAAAAATACAAATGTCTCTATACGTGTTAAAGGAGGTAGTAAAATGCTAGTATAAGGTATTTTTTGGACACAGAGTTTTTTTCATCTCTCTCTTTTTATAAGAAAATAGTCTCATGCACAACTCTCCCAAAACATATTCACTTACGGAGGTAAGAATGCACTGCCATTGCTTCATATCTGGATTTGGATGAGATTCCTCCTACATTTAATGCTCCGACTTGCGAGAGGGCCAGAAACTCTCATGTGTGACCTTCCCTATGAAAAAGTCCTTGGAAATGCATCCTGGTTCTGTATCACTCCTGTAAGCTCTTCAAATTTCACCAGGAGCTGACAGATCCCCTTCTCTGCTCTATGCCGTCTTAACCTAATTTTGAGGATGTGATACTTAAGAGGCTGCGCCATATTTTATTTTTAAATGAATCAACTTGTCATTTAATTCCTACCTGGATTTCAAACCCAAACGTCTCTTTATCTTCTTTCAATATAGCTACGAGGTGTCTGCAAGAAGAACACACAGAATTCCATATGAGTGCCGGGGTGCCATGCTTCGTGTGCTCTGTATTTCGAACCAAAACGATCGTGTCCCCGTCATTGCCGGTCCCTGTGCCAGCAGGGCGTCAGCACGCCTTCCCTCAGACCTTGCAGCAGTGGTGCCTGCTCTTTCCTTGTGCAAACTAAATGTCACCATGTCACCCGCACGTCCCAGGTGTTGGGTACCACTCTCTGCCTGGAACCCTTATCCCACTAGGGCTGATAAACGGGAATACTCCCAGGACACGTTTCACGCAGAATAAGTAAATAACAGTGATTATAGAGGAATATCTTCATACCTTTGTGGCATGGAGGAGTCATCCAGGGAGCTGGATCTGGTTAAGGCAAGCTGCAACCAGAAATTGGAGTGGAAAAGGGTCAGTAGGTTAACGGTTCTTTGAGGCACGTGGCTAAAATCGGGTGTTTAGAGAAAAACTAAAACAGTTGGCGGCATCCCCCCGCCAGCCTCGCCAACGCAGCCTCTCCCTCAGGCAAATGTGAGCTTGAACTTTCGGAACAAGAGGAAAGGCAGTGCGGGGCAGGATGCAAGCCAGCTCGTCATCACGTTCCGAACCCCCTCGTAGCTGCTGAGGGCGGCTCAGCCGGGCACAGGCAGAGGGTCACCAGCCCACAGCGGCGACCTCCGGGCACCCCGACCGCTCCCTGCAAACCGTGGAAAAGGAGCTCCCTCCTGCCCAAGGAGTCTTCCTACAGTTCCTCTCCAAGTGAGCTAGAGAGGAGTTTTACACAGTAACAGGTCTGGTATCAACCCCCGTGGAGGAGGTTTAACAAGTGTTGCTGCAAGATGAGGTCTCAACTGCGACACGTTCTGGAGTGAAGGATGGCATTAACCTGCAAGAGGCGGTTGTTGAAGGAATTCATGTTTATTTTTATTATGTTGGCAATTAAGTCCTGGAAAACTGGTTATACCTCAGCTCTTTCATTTTTCCAAACCTTTTAAATATAAAATTGAGTATTTCCAAAATAAATAAAAAACCAAACATGAGTACTCAGCACATCATAATATTGTTTCAGTTGTTCACCTCCAGAGAACGTCTGGGCATCCTCTCTGGGGGAAGGTAATGCAGTACCCGTTCCAACTTTATCAGAAGAAGTTGGCCACCGCCAGCTACCCAGTCTTGCCTGCGATGGGTTAAAACTGAGAGCTGAGCTACCACCAGCCAATATAAAGTGAAGAACCACAAGGCTTTTTTTGCACAGGGGTGATAATTTGACACCTTCACAATTAGCTTTGAGAAGTTCACCAACACCTACTTCGGAGGGGGAGAGAGGGCTGGAACCAGAAGCAACTTGGCTGGGAGACCCCTGTAGCAATGCCAGTTGGAAGACCCCGCGGCAGGAGGGTCTTGTTTAGGGTGATAGAGGATGCTGCAAACAAGCATAAGAACAAGTGGAAAAATTCACGTCTCCCAAGAAAGATTTTCTGATGGCAAAAGGACTTGGAGCAGGGAACTCTTCCCCAAACTGCTGGAGGTGTAATTTCTGAGGACAGTAGAAATGGGAAAGACAAGAGGAAGGACCATGCAAGAATAACCCTGCATCCGATAGAGCATCGGAGATGGACCTCCCACTGGTCCTTCCAATGTCCAAAACCCTCTTGTCTTATTTTGCATAATTAAAAAAAAAAAAAAAGACTACTTGTGTTTTCAAATAAGAGAAGGAATATTCCTCCTTTGTGGGTCGCCACGCTTTACTGCAGTGCGGTGTGGGAAGCGGGGGCCAGCGGGGGCCGTGGCTCGGCGTGCGGCCGCCCCATGCCACCGGCTGAGCTGGGCTGCTCCGTCCTCGGGGCGCGCAGGCACGTGGGGTCTTGTGCAAGGATGAGGGGCTGACGGGCACACAGCACCGGGGCACCTCTCCAACAGTGCAGACCCTTCAAAATGCTAAAATGGGTGAGGCTCCAAGATTTTGAAGGCCAGGGATTGCCGTCATCCCCATTAACGCTGTAACTATTATCTATACAGTGCCCAAATCATGTCTCTTACGCTAAGACCTCACCTTTCTTTTGTGCCTTTCCCTTAAAAATCTGTGGGCATTTATAAACTTAATGCCTGTCAGAAAAGGCAGAAAGAACATCTAAATGGAGGTAACTGCAGGCAGTTATCTCCGCAGTGTCTTGTGGCAGCTGCATAGCATTTCGGGGCCGAGGCACACACGGTCATGGCAACGGGCACCCAGGAGCCCCGCTTCAGGCGAGGGAGACCTGTGCCTGAAGAGGTCTCTGGAAGAAGCCAGGATCAGTGTTGAACGCTGATTCTTCCCATAGAAATGACCTCTGAATACGGAATTGCAGTGCCACTGAAATGTCTGTGGTCGGTATAGCCAAACGTCTCGGGCTTCAGCAGCATAAAGCGATGCCTCAGCGCGACCACCTGTAGAAACGCCCCACTTTGTAAGCGCCATTTACTCGGGGAGAGCGAGGAGAGGAGGCAGAGTCCCCACGTACAACGGCGCACCGCAGACCATGCGAAGGAGCCGGGGGCCGGGGGACCCCGGGGCTGCTGTGCCCCTGCAGCCCCCCAGCGCGCGGTGCAGTGCGGTCGGTCCTCCGGCCCCATGCCCGTGTCGTAATCCACCGTTAGCAGCCGCGGCCACGTCACAGCCGTTGCCACCAGCCTCCCCCGGCTCCATCACGGCCGCGGGCGCCGGTGCCACCCCGCAGCAGCGGCCCCACGATTAGTCTGGCTCCGGCTCTCCTTCACCCCCCCACACCCGTGCAAAGGAGCGGATTAAGTGCGTTTCCGTACCAAGCAAAGCCCCAAGCGCACGGATATTGTGTTCCAGTTTTCTGAGAACACCTTCACATTATAACGCGCCTCAAACATTTTTTATTTAGGCTTCTTCACGCGGGACAGGGACCAAAGCTGGAGTTGCTCCGCTGGCAGTTTCCAGCAACAGGCGGAGAGAGTTTTGTGGGAACCCCGCTGCAAAGAGCAGAGATGTGTGGTCCGGTCTGTGCTGGGGGAAGAGCCCGGACGAGAGGCACAGCCCGACCAGCCCCAGCCGCCGCAGCAAAATACTCCAAAATCCGGACGGAAATAACCCGTGGTGGGTGCTTTCTGTCAGCGTTGCAGAACAGAGGAGAGTCCCGCCCGGCCGCGATACTGAAGTAAATGCGAATTTAAAGGAACGCCCGGAGGGTGAGAGCCTCTTCGGACTCGCGGCGCTGCTGCAAATGGAGAAGAACCGCAGCCGGGGCAGGACAACGGCTGAGAGAGCGCTCCACGCACCCGAGACCCCGCAGGCAGAACGCCTCTTCGCTCGCTCCCCTCCGCAGCCTCCCACGCTGCCGCTGCTGCAACGATTTCACTGCAGCCCCAAAACCGGCGAGGCTAAAGGCGCCCGGCGGTAATCCTTCGAGCACCCCGACATCAGGAGCCGCAGTGAACCTGCGCGGTCCCTCGGGGACACCCGGCCGGTCCCGCTCACCCCCGCAAACAGCAGCAGCAAGCCACCTGCGTGCCGCTGGAGCACCGGAGCGACGCCGTACCTGCTTGCGCCCGCGGGGCAGCGTCCCCACCGTGTTGGCCAAGTGCTGGATCCTCCTGCTGTCCATGGGCAGGGCCGGCTCCCCGCCGGCGGCGCTGGCCGGGCTGGCACCGAAGCCCACGAAGTTGGCGTTGTGATTCTGCTGAATGAGCCTTCTGAGAGCCATGCCGGTGGACGGGCGTTTAAAACGGCATCGCTAAGCGCTGCGGCACGGCCGAGGGAACTAAAAGGCGGTCAGCCCCTCCGCGCGATCAAAACGCCGGAGACCGGAAAGCCAGCCACGTGAGCTGTGGTTTAGGTGCACGGCGCATAAATCTCTTCCAGCAGATCACCGGGGCCCTCGGTATGCGTTGTGCTCACAGGAGAGCTAAGAATTAGGCTTGGCAATTAAAGAAATCTGCTTTTTTTTTTGTTTTTTTTTCTCCCAGTCCTGCACACAACAATTCTCACTGAACAGCCGCTTCTCTCGGCAATAGTTTGTCCTTAAAGCGCTACTGGCTTCAGACACTTCCCTAACTCCAACTTGTTCATTCTCTCACTTGCTCAGCATCCCCTGCCTTGCTCAAATTACCTTTTGGCAAAGACGGGAAAAGAATGCTTTCTTTGGAAAACGGTGTCAGTGTGTGACTCTGCGGGCAGAGGGAGGGGAGCAGGAGCCGAGGCCGCGGGCCAGGAGCGGGAGCCGCAGAGATGGCAGAGCGAGGGCAGAGCGATGCCCGCGGCAGAGCAGTTGCGTTTCGGGAGGGAGCAGTGGCTCACCCAGCAAAGGAGGTTTGGGCGCACGCAGCCATGCAGATGGAAGGGCAATTGCACTGGAGGGGCCACGAGGAGCTGCCCTGGCAGGGCGAGGGGCAGACACGGCGCCAGGGAGAGCCCTGGCCCAGAACCATCCTGGCACCTTCTGCCAGCGAAGAGGCAGGCAGCCACAGCGTGCCCGGCCAGGCACCACGCACCGAGCACACCCGCCCGGGCAGAGGGGTGGTCGCTATTGCCAGCGACACCCCCGGTGCCCTCCAGACCCTCCCGAGGCATCGGCTTTGCCCACCCACCCGGTGCCGCACCGGCAGCCCGGGTCCCGTGGGGGCGGCTGAGCCATCAGCCCACCCCGGAGCAGAGCGATGCCAGGCAGCATCTCGCCCCGGTCCACACCGGCCAGAGCGTGGACTGACCCGTGCGGCCAGCTGTCACTCTAAAATCAAGTTTTACGGGGGGTTCCTCTCTTCCAAAGGGTTTTGTCCCAGCAGCAAACACACTTGGGAGGATTCATGACACCGGGAATTTGGAGCTGGTTTGGTTTTTCACTGCAGGGTTCATCTGCCTGCTGTTCCATTCAGCGTAGCTTTTAATCACCTTTGGGTTTTGATAACCCCCAGGCGGATTACGAGCTCCTGGATTTCACGGAGAAGCAGCCCCAGCTGCCTGTCCCCGTGTCCCCTCGGCCGCAGGTAAGCCCTGCAAAGGGGGGGACCCGCGAGCCCTGGGGGGCACTGCTGGCCGGCTCTGGCTCCGGCAGCCTCAGCCGCTGGCCCCGGCACATCCCAACCACGCACGGGGCAGCAGCCGCCCCCAACGCCACGCAGCTCCACAGCCCATGGCCGCAGCCCCATGTCCCCGTGTCGGTGGCCGGGAGCCGCTGCTGGCGAGGCTGGGCATCCCCATGGGGCTCATTGGCACCACGCTCATTGTGAGTGGAGATGGCTGGACACACAGCGGGGACGGTAACTTTACGAAGGAACCAGAGTTTGTCACAATTAACCCTAGCTGGCATCTGAACCTCCAACAAGGGAAAATCAGGGCTATCGCGCTCAGAACAGAGAAGTTCAGTGGTGCCCAGTGACAGGACAAGAGGGAACGGGCACAAACGTGACCATAGGAAGTTCCATCTGAACCTGAGGAGGGCCTTCTCTCCTGTGCGGGTGGCAGAGCACTGGCACAGGCTGCCCAGAGAGGGGGGGGAGTCTCCCCCTCTGGAGCCATTCCAAACCCACCTGGACGCTGTCCTGTGCCACTGCTGGAGGTGCCCCTGCTCTGGCAGGGGGTGGCACTGAGGGAGCTCCAGAGGGACCTTCCAGCCCTCACCAGTCTGGGATTCGGTAATAAAAACGTACGTTACATTCATTTTTTCTCAGTAGAGACCTGTTTTGCAGCGTTACAAAGCATTACCACGCGTGCCTCCGACACCCAGCTCCCGGCCAAGGGCCGGCAGAGGCGCAGCAGCACCGGGGGCACACGGCTCTGCCCCTGCGGGCGGCGGAGGCACAGGGATGGGTGTCCGGCTGCGGCCGGGAGCGCCCGCCCACGGGAAAGAGAGCAGCCTCGAAGTAAGGGATTGCGAAAGAAGCGCAATGAGTTTTTAAAATTAGTATCATTTTAAAAAAAGAAGCCCGTGTCTCCTCTTACACTGGAAACAAGTCCGGTTTTGGGCTGTGGAGCACTATAGATCACATCACGATCTTGGCAGAAAGGCAGGGTAAGTAACGCAGGGAGCACGGTGGGACGGGCCACTGAACTAAAAGATAACTAAGCATTTTTCTGTTTGGCAGGTACTCCTAAACTGATCAACTGCAACGGGGAAAAAAAAAAAAACCCAAACCCAAACATATTCTGGCCCAGGTGAAGCTGTGTCAGTCTGCAGGTGCTATTGAGTGCCACAGAAGCTCACGTTTGCAGTTAATGTTCCCTCTCCACACCAAACTGCTGCCGCTGTTCCCCGGCCGCTCACGGAGGCGTTTGCCGGAGCAGAGGAGCTCCCGGTGCCACGGCGCTCCCGCCACTCCGGGGGACCCTGGATTGCTGCAGCACAGCATGGTACATCCCCACCGAAAAAAAACCCGGAAAACCAGCCCCTCGCAACAGAGAAATGCCCTGTCAGAAAGCATCTGGCCCGTACGCCTCGGGGGAGGTTTGTGGTCCCCGTGGCTCTCCCGGCAGACAGAGCGGGGCGGATGTGTGTTGCTTGTCACAGCTGCACAAAGGTGACTATTTTAGACATCCCCCCTTCACCTCCAAGAAGAGGAATGAGACAGATCCAGGGGAATCCCTCCGGGCTGGGAGGTGGCACTGGCCCTGCTCACACTTTATGTCTCTCT
>VUYV01000413.1:320851-360950 GCA_008711295.1 Anarhynchus alexandrinus | reverse complement strand
TTTTTTTCTCTCTTGCCCCTCCCGTGGGGCTTTTTCAAAAAAAAAAAAAAAAAAAAAGAAAAGAAAAAAGTTAACAAAGCAATGTTCGACAGGGTGAAAGCTCTCTCCTTTTTCCTGAGAAAAGTGTCTCAGGGATGGCATCTGCTTACTTGGTACAGCACGCTGAGTAATGCGGGGACCGCGGTGACTCAGAGCCTCTTCCCCTTTTCCTGCTCACAGTCACCCCGCTAAGTGCCTCTGAAAACAAACTGAGTGCATCTCAGTTCCTCAGGCAACCCTCTCTTACGTTTCTGAAACCCGGTGACTCATCTCCAAACAAGCTGAGAGGAGAAACAAATAAAATCTCCCATCAGAGCAAAGAGCAGGACCAGGGCACCCCGTGTCCCCTCCGCAGCGCTGCCACGGCCCCGGGCGATGCCACCCGCCCCTGCCCCCCACACCCACCCCACCGCCGGCTCGCCGGCCAGACCCCCGCTGCCCGGAGCCCGGCTCAGACCCCACTGCCCACACGTGTCCGGGAGGGCACAGGGGATGCTCTGCTCCAGCCTCCTCCCGCTCGCAGCCCCGCGTCCCCGCCAGGAGCCGGCGGGCGTCCCGGGACGGTGCAGCAGAGGAGTTGTGCACAATCCCTGGAGAGGCAGAGCAGGAGAGAGCATCACCACGGCCCGTGGGGCTGCCCACCACCGATGCCGAGTCCAGCTCAGCGCTGAACCCCCCGGCAAAGTACGTGCAGTGGTGTACAGGTGCCCAGCAGCGCTGCCGGGTAATGCTTATCTTGCTCTTCAGACCTCTCTGACAGGCCGTTACTGCTGGCAGACACTATGGACACACCATCCTTTCATCCCTCTGGTCTCCTCCAAGGTGCCCGCAGTGCCTGCGCGTTCTGGGCAGACACCCGGCGCTGGGTCCTCCACCGGCCCGGGGAGGGCTGACGGGAAAGGGAAGAGCAGAGCACACGCACTGGCAGGGCTCTCCATTTCTCCTGCAGCTTCTGTGGAGGGAAAGCAGAACATGCTCACCTTCCATCCTCAGACCCCAGAGAACTGCTCCTCCACAGGGATCGAGTCCTTGGCCGATGCCCGTCTCTGCCCCTCCAGTCCCAGAGCTCCCCATCTCTTTACAGACACCTCAATTCCCCAAATTACCTCCAGCACTGCCGTCTGCAGAGTGACTCCCCACCACACATCAGAGGAGGTCCCAGCCCCCCCCCGGCACATCCCAGGAGCGGCGCTGGTCCGTAATGGAGCCATCTGTGCTCCTCCCCACCGCCCTGCAACAGCTCCAACTCGTGCCCTCAGGCCGGGGTTTGGGGCACAGCGCCGTTCTGAAGGACCACAGCCCTGAGACACCTTTGGGGTAACTCCTTCATGACGAGTAGCTGCTGCTTGATTGCAATATGAGCTGTCAAACGAAGCTTGCTGCTTTCTCGGGGTGGTCACCCCCGCAAGGGTGGCCTTGGCTCTCCCCTGCGCATTCAGACCCCGCGCTTCCCTGGGCCGTTCAGGCTCGGCTCCATCCGTCTCTCCCATTCTCTGTACAGCCTCGTTGAACTGCAATTTTCTGGCTGTTTTGAAAGGAAACCAAAACTGTTGTGACATTAAGGGAACGGTTTTGCATTAAAATAATTGGAGGGATGACCACAGACTTAGAATGGATTTGCATTTACTGAAAAGAGAACTGGGTTTTCATGTGATCTCGCAGAAGAGCAACATGAGGATGCTCCTGTGAGTTGGTCTGATCTGACCGACTTCATACCTTGTGATAGGGACTTGTTTTATGAGAGTGCTCAAGCCCTCCTCGAGGATGTGATGAAATCTGCTGTGTGATTTCAAACAGCCTCTCTCCGTACTTTTTGAATAAGGTTTTGTGTTGTCACACTTGTACCATGCAGACAAACCACATGAGCTATTTCGAGCCGCTAGTCCTTTGTGCTACCAACTTTTCCATTCGACAAGTAGCTGGTAAACCATGCGATGACTCAGAATAACGGTTTGGGTACCCGAATGAGTATCACCCCGTACTTGTCTCAGCATAGATGCTGATCTATCCTCTGTGCTCTTCTCTGCTTTCCTCATCAAAACATAAATTTTTCAGAATATCAGGGTATGAAGCATAGGGCTGATTTTGAAGAAGTCTTGAACAACAAGCCTCTTGCTGAGGGTTGGAATTATCCTGGAAGTTTAGATTCCTAACATCTACATGAGCCTAATTTCTGTGATTTTATACTAGACTTTCAAACGCTTGCAGAAGTGTCAGATGGAGATCCTGAGCAATAATCTCGGTGACTCTCTTACAGCCGGTGAGTTTCCAGCACCTCTCGTTTCACTTACCAATGAAATGAGAAAGGTGTTTTACAATGAATCAGATGTGAGCAGCAATCCAGAAATACGCCAAATCTCTGTACGGTTCGTTTCTAACAAAAACATGCCAAGGACTCAGTAGTACATTTAAAGAAAATAAACGTTGGAGGGGAAAAAAATCCAACAAACCCCTCCATTTTATCAATGCAGTATAAAGATGTGCACGTTTCCATAGAATACAGCTGAACAGCTGTGTCCGTGCATGAACACTTACAGGGAGACTTTCTATAAGCACAAGAAGACCCAGAGATAAGCGGTTTGTGTTCAGCGTCACACCGAGCTCGGTGCCCTCCCGGCGGGGGCCGAAGGGCTGTGCGGCCCCGTGGTAGGGAAGGACGGAGCCCGAAAGCCACGCGGCGGATCGCGTGCGGCCATCAGGGTGCTGCAGGGCTTGGGGGACCCTCCGCCAGCCCGGGGTCCCCCCGCAGCCCTGTCCTGCCCGCCCTCGGGGCAGGGGGTTCAGAGAGAACCGGGCTTGGGATACTGGGGACAAAAGGCAGGGGAAAAAACGGTCACGTTAAAGGGGATTTCTGCTGCCTGTTCCCGGAGCAGCTCTGGGGCACGCGGCTTCGCAGCCGTACCCCCTCTCTGGATCAGGGAGAGGGCCCTCAGCTGCGTGCACAGCAGCACATAACTGCTTGGTCATAACAGAAGGTCCTCAGAGAACAGCAGTACCCCTGTGCCATAGCATCCCGTTTGTACTTCTGTCTCGTTAAGAGATAATTTTCATCTGTGTTCATCTTACTTGTTCTTCAAAGTAGTCTCACTAGGTTTGAAAGAAAGTAGATTTTAGTAACACATTTGCCCCCACACTATGAAAACTCACCTGGGTATCAATGTCCCGTTAAACTTCCCATAATTTTGCCAGTGCCAAGACACCAGCTGGACCGAACCCCTCCAGTAGCGCAGTTCTGGAAGTTACAGCTTCTCAGCTACCACCGTCCAGCCCGGAGGAGTGCAAGCCAGGTCACGTCAACCTCCTCCAGCCCGAAAACCATAGCTGGTCGGAGCCATCGCCACCACAAACCGGCACGGCAGGGGTCCCCCTGTCTCCCTGCACACTGCTCCCACCGCGGCGGTCCCCTCACCCCGTGAAACGGCAGCACGCTGGTTTTTTACCCCTTTTTTCCGAGCAGCAAAGGCAGGAGCCCCTGTTAGGGCAGCGCTGAGAGACAAGAGCCCTTCTCAGGAGGGCATTCCCCGGCTCCCGGAGTCCCGGCACCGAGCAGCCCGAGTCGCTAACCATCCCGTGGGGAGCAGACAGCGCTCCTGCCTCCCCCTCACGGGCTTTATGGGAAGGCTGAGCCTGAAAAAGGAGAATGATGCATTTGCGGGACATGTCCCAGGTCTGGAACATGGGCTTATTAAAGTATTATAAACAAACAAATCCATTGCAATGCTTTGGAAAGTCATTTGCAAAGAAAAAAACTTTATAAAGATACTTCAATGAAAAATCCCAACTTCTTTCAGTTTCCTTTACAAATTCTGGTCCTATGCCAGATCCTATACTCATGCTGCTATTAACGACAGCGGTATCTAAAGTAAATTCATTAATATTAAACTGACAGAACCTTAACATACAGCCCCTTGCTTTCAGACATGACTTACTCCCCATCCGGCAGCGCATCGCCCGGGAGCAGCGACGGGGAGCTGAGGAAGCGGTGGCCAGCGGGATTCTTGCCCCTTCCCGGTCCCCGCAGAGCCCCCCGCGCCCCACGCGGCGTCCCCCTGCCCAGCACGCCTGCGGCCACCGCCGGGTCAGGGGCTGGGGGCCGGCGCTGGCGGAAGAGCTTTGGGGCACGTTGGACACCTCCAATGGCTACAAGTGACCTGAAACAGCCCTCAACCCTTTTCCCCCTCACAAAAAAAAAAAAAAAAAAGAGAAATAGTTTGACACTTCACGGGAACACAATAGCAGAGTGTGCTTAATTTATTAAAATCGCCACATCTTTCCAAAAGTATACCGGTATGTAAAATATGCATACAAAATACAACATTTAAACAAATTATTTACATCCAGGGGCAGCTGCAATATCAAGCAATAACTTTAGCAATAGTTTTAAAAATAACTTGCTGCAGCGTACACTAGACTAGGTGTTTCACAATATGAAGGTTGAATTTTAGCATCGTACTGCTATACTAAGTTCTAAAATATTACAGTACTTCCAGATAAAATATTAATGCTTCTTTAAAAAACAGACAACTCAGAGACTGCTTTGTAGATCAACAAAACACTACACATTTCTCTTTGGGAACTGAGAACCACAGCAGATTTAGACACAAATGTAATAGCTACATTCAAAATACATTCAGTCTATTTATGCCAAAAATACATTCAGAGCCTTTGGTTACAACTTATTGCACGTTTCTTGTATTCTGTAGAAATATAATGTACCTCTTAACGCTGATTTTCCCATACATTCATAAATTGTGCTGCCTGTTAGAGCAGGACAGGGATGTCTCTCCCCAGAAGCTTCACAGGGAGGGGGGTACCGCAGCACGCGGGGATGCTCCCCGCCACGGTAAGAGCGGTCCGGCTCTCAGCAGGAGACAAACTCCCGGCGGTGCCGCTCCTGCCAGCACCCGCAGGCGGCGGCACGGGGCTCTGCACGCCGGCCAGGGAACCACCGTAGGAAGTTTTGAGCCGTAATCGATCACCAACGCGCACCACTACACACGAACGCGCTCGGGCATCTGTAGACTGCGCCCAACGCCACAGAGCATCTTCCCACCTCTCCCCAGAGGGACGCGGGAGCACGACGTGCCGCAGACAGGCGTCCCGGTGCTAAACGCGTCCGCCTGGTGGGGTGGCAGCTCCTAAGAGACCGTTCTCAACAGCAATGGGAACCACAAAATCTTCCCTCTCGTTAGCAAGGATGTGCTGGGGACACCCCGGAGCTCATCAGCGGTCACAGGAGATGGGGACCACGAAAGATCTCGGCCTGTTCAATGTTAAGACCTGCTGCAGGGACGAGCCACGTTTCTAAACAAAACTACTTATAATTCCTGAACGTATTCCCTCACAAAGTGGCATAACAATGACTAAAATATTACAGGATTCATTATAGGGTTACATGAGGGAACGGTCATGGTTATTAGTGCAAATTACTATAAAAGTAGGAAAGTGCAAAGAAATTACAGTTTGAATTTCTCAAGGGGTATTTGGGGGGAGCAGTTCAGGAAAAAAAAAAAAGGTGCTAGAGAAAATGTTAATTAACTTTCCCTTTCAGTTCATATTCCATGCATTAAGCTTTANTTATTAGAAGTTAATTTAAAAAAAAAAAAAAATAACCAGTAACTCCCCCAAACTAGAAGCATCAATTAGGAGAGGCTAAATGTGGTGACCGGTATTGAACATCTTTGAGCTTGAATATTCCTACAATCTTAAGAACTTGTGCTTTAAGTGAGGGTTCGCAGGAACATGAGTAACCTCTCCAGAAACCCAAACCTCCCTAAAACCCGTCTCAGCATAACCTCTGTTCTCAAATTTGAACGGGACAGATCTACATCGAGGGAAAAGGTCACTAAAACAAGGGGGTGGTTTGTTTGGGGTTTTTCTGGGGAAGGAGCATCCCGTTTCCAAACCTCGTAAAGCCCAGTACACCCCCAGCCCCTGGCCCAGCTGCGCGTGCCTCCAGCCTGCTCGAACACCCACCCCTCAACAACCACAAAAAACAAAACCGGTGCAAAAATACTGAGCCCAGTGAAACGCCGGGGCAAACAGACCGTAACGTCTCACGCCACAAGACATGGGCGGGAGAAGATGTCCAGCGTTCCCGAGGCCGGAGCTGTGACCCCAGAGCAGCGCCCGGCCGCGCAGAGCATCCTCCCCCCGCACCCCTCAGCCTGGCCCCAAAACCGCCTTTTCTCCAGGGCTGTTCAGCGGTTCTCAGAGACTCCAGCGGGGAAACTGAAAAAACACAGCCTGAACACCCACCACCGTGTGAGACTGACCAACCGGACAGGAAAAAGCAAGGGGCATCTACAACTAAGAAGAAGTTACTGATGGTGGTTCCACTGGCGCCTGGAGCGAGGTTAAACAAAAGAGCAGCACGGGCAGAGCGCGGAGGGGCCGCAGCGGAACGCGGGCTGTGCCGGCGAGCCCCCGGCCCAATTCCATGGGCACGCCGCGATGCCCGCGCACTGCCCGGCCAGCCCTCCCGTAAACAGCCCCGAGCTCTGCCCCGACAGCAGGTCACCAACGGGCCTTACGCCAAAAAAACCACCTTTTTTTTTCATTTCACAGCGCGACTTTGGTCCAGCACGGCTCCTGGCCCAGAGGAGCTCCTGCACAGACACCAAACTCCTCCACCGTGCAATCCAATTCGCAGGGAAAGAAGCCCCGGGAACAGCCATTAGATAGACTTCAAGGACATAGATGCTTTCAAAAGATAATAAAGACAAAAGTTAAAATGGAAGAAAAACTCCTAGACCCCAATGTGACCACTCCCCCCATGAAGAATGCCCCCATCGCAGGCAAAAAAAAATTAATGTGTTTTAAAAGTGGTGTAAGAGAAGCTAATGGCGTCCCTTGGTCATCCTGCGTTTTGTACGGCAGCCGACCAAGTTTCCCCTAACGAGTCTCAGTGCATCACCACTGCTGCCAGCGAACACCTCAGGCTTTGCGATCCAGGCGGCTCCTTTACCCCGCTCGGCACTCTCCTTTGGAAACGGCGGCAGTTCCTGTTTTAAAACTACTTCCTTCAGTCATTTCAGCGTTATTTTAAACGCCTCTCTGTGTTCCTACGTTCAGGGCCGGAGCTCGGGCCGCGCAGCTGCATCCCGCCGCGAGGGGCGGAGGCGCAGGAGTCGTCGGGAGTTCCTCGGCTCGCTCTTCACGGGTACCCCGTTCCGGCAGGTCACCCTGTGCGACGGCGGTCACTTCACACTTTGATACGTTCTCCGCGTTGTTAATTGTTCCGGCGCACTGGTTTTAATGCATGTTTTAGCACACTACGGTTGCTCACAAATATTTGATTCTTTTTGCCCAGAAGAAGAGCTAACGGGGTCTGTAAGTGCCGGGAGCTCTGGAAAGACGGCCCATTCCTCCCGGGCACCTTCCCGAGTGCTAAAGCTATTCCAAGTTCATTCATTCCAAAAGTTCATCTCACCTGCACAGTTTAAATACTTTTGAAAAAACCAGGCCTATATCAGCCTACTATTTAAAATTACTTTTGCTGCTCTACCATTGATTTCAGACACCTTATTCTGCAAATTCAGTAAGAGTTGATTTCAATGGATAAAACACTTCCTTTTCCTACTTAAAAAAAATAATCTTTGACTGTTCCTTTTTAACATAAGGATTTTTTTTCAAGTTACGTTCCACAAGAACAAATGCTGGATCTTATGGTTGCAAAGCTTTTGATACTCAAGTCAGCATCACACTTTGGATCATACGGTCGCACCGATTACCCCTCAAACAGCTCAGGACGTGCGCATCCGCAGAGCCCCCCGGTGTAGGTTATGCAGGTGAAGCACATAACAATTAAATCTAGGAGACGACTTTGATTATATCTCACAAAGCACAGTGGGGAAAAACCTACTAGACATCTAGTAGAAACGTTCTCCACCATTCAGCTAACAGACCGTGCACGGACTTGCATCGTTAACACAAGCAGGAGGGACTAAGAGTTACGCAAACAGGTAAATCGCATTAGAGCCTATTTACGGGGCAAATAACATCCATAAAGAGTCCGTAATGTCCTAGAGTGCGTGTCAGGATGAAACATGGAGTACTGATACTACTGACCATCCCACTCAGTAACAGTTTAATCCATTCTTCCACGTAAGAGCCCCAATGCAAGAGGTTTCATATGAAAGATTGATCTTAAATACCGTAATTAGCTAACCGCTTACTTCCGCAGAGCTGCATGGGCTACATTGAATTTTTGCAAAGCTTCGATAGTCCGCAGAAATCTCTGGGCTTAAATTTCTGTGGATCACCTGCATTTAGAAACGTTGAAAGAACCACATTATTACGAAGTGCAGAATTTTGGCTATTAAAAATATCAGAATTAGAATCAAATGTGTGGACCACAGAGTGGGGCTGAATTCACAAAATGCCACACCACCAGTGGATTTTGAAAAACCGCCCCACCTTCTACAGCTTGCAGTATTATGGAAATACGGTAAGAGATGTTAATGCCTTTCACCAACCTGGTGCTACGACAGGAATCCATATGAAACCCCCGAACAGGCGGTATTGGCTGCGTGCAACGACATCAGCGCTTTAAATTTACATTTTAACGTGTCCCTAGACCGCGACAGACAACAGCAAACACTGATCCAGGCCGGAGTGCGGGTACATTCGAAACATTCATTTTAAGTGCCAAAAGCCAGTAGAAAGGGCATTAATCTCCCGAAGGGACGGGCACCGCTCCAGCACGCGGCCTCGGCCGGAGCTCTGCCGCTCCTGAACGCCGCCAGCGACGCGGCTGCCGGTCGCGGGGGTGTCCCCAAATCCTCCGACGCCGCGAGGCGGCTGCGCGGTACGGCGCTGCAACAAGAAGCGGACCCTTCTGCCAGGTTGCAACTGTTTTCCAAGAATTAATTTTGTTAAAGCTTCCCCCTAAAACATCAAAAGGCACTAAAAAAAAAATAAAATGTTACCAACGACAGATTGGCAAGATGTTTTTTAAAAATATATACTTTCTCGGTTTAGGTGGAATTTCTCCCATTCCATCCCTACGTATCTATCAGAAAAGTATCGCCTCTATTATTTTTCCTACTAACTGTTAAAAATTGTCCCTTGATCGATATGTTCGATGAGCAAATGAACAGAGTAAACCAACTGCAAATCCTAAACTATAATACTGTATATGAAATCAAGACAATAAAAATAAAAGTTAATAAAAAACTGACTAGATGCTTTTGTTCACAATAGATATGCTTAGTGGGCTTTTCACCTTCTCTTATTTGCTTAGGTAATGATAAATACAGTTTTTAAAAACGCATCTTACTGACAGCCCCTTTTCAGATTCCTGCGCAAAAATATGTAAAAAGCTTGATTAAATTTGGTCTTTTACTTGGTCTGAGGATAAAACGTGTGGGTTTCTCTTGCAAACAGGCTTTGACCAACACCAGCTATTTCCAATACGTTTGGAGTTTGACCGGGATAAAAAGCGCCACAGCGAAAGGTATTGCTACGCTGTCGCGGTGCGTTAAGCTCCTTTCTGCGATTAGCCCAGTGTCTAATTTACGTCAGGAAACCACAGCAAGTCATTGACCTGCTGTATAAAACACGAGCGACGCGTCAAAGCTGCCCTTTCCAGTGGCCAAATATGAAGCTCGATGCCAGTGCTCCGGTTTGGGCACTCAAATACGGAACCGCGTTACGTGAGGTAGACCAAAAATGAAAATAATATCACATGTCAAAAGATGAACAGAAGAATCCATTCCCCTCTCTTCCTCCGGGGAGCTCCCTCAGGCTTTGGAGTCCTCCTGCACGCAGAGCTGGGAAATGGTCTTCTTCACCCGCAGGGCGGTGAGGCGCGCGGCGCCGTTGGCGTACCAGCACTCCCGCATTATCCTGCCCATCACCCGCAGCGCCTGCAGACCACGAATTAAAAGAGCAGCTCAAGAATAAACCCCTCACCTCCCGCTCTGCTTTTTTTCAGTGCAATAGAGCACTGAANCTTTGGAGTCCTCCTGCACGCAGAGCTGGGAAATGGTCTTCTTCACCCGCAGGGCGGTGAGGCGCGCGGCGCCGTTGGCGTACCAGCACTCCCGCATTATCCTGCCCATCACCCGCAGCGCCTGCAGACCACGAATTAAAAGAGCAGCTCAAGAATAAACCCCTCACCTCCTGCTCTGCTTTTTTTCAGTGCGATACCCGAAGATAAAATACAGCTCTCTGAAACAGCAATGCAACAGCGGTACCGTAAATTAAGAGCTGTATTCCAGAGAGTTCAGCATTTGGTGCAAAGACACTGTTCTGGGAGCAGAAAAAGAGCTAGATATCCGAAACACTGAAATTCAGGAGAGGCTGGACATCGAGCTCCCTTCGCCCCACTGAAAAATTCTGTCTTAATTTAAATACACTTTGTAATACACTAGAAAAAACTGCTTTTACCTCACAGCTTTGCCACTGGTTTGGAATATTTGGTCTGAGCTTCTGCTCACAAACTACCCTTCTCATATCTTCTATCGAAGGATCGGAAGGCACAACGTCGTAGTAAGGCAACTGGTACTCCTCAGTGATTCCTAGGGAAGATTTCTCGTGTAGGTAACACAAAACCCGGAGCAGTTGCTCCAGAATCAACTCTAATTGTTTTTACAGGCAATGAGAGAGAACGGAGGAACATTTGGGGCCACCTTGAGCAACTGCTCCACAACAGACCTCTACCGCCACATAGTGCCAAGATAACCGGGAGAGCGGGGCAGGGACATCGACCCCTTCATTGATTGTGTTTTATTTAAGATAAAGGCGGTCCGCATTGGGAAATGAAAAGGCCAGAAACCTCACCTCCAACGGAGCACCGTCGGGCTATCTCCCAGTACACCAGCCCGAGAGAGTACATGTCCGCACGCTTGAAGGACTCGAAGATGTTCGTGTTCATCGCGTCATCAAGTATCTCAGGAGCCATATACCTTTAAAGGAGACAAAGGTCACTTTGCCAGAGGGACTCAGTACAAAGAGCACAGCCGCGCTGCTGCGCGCCGGGGCCAGGTCCCAGCTGGTCCTACCGGGAGAAAGGGAAAGACTCCTTTGGACAGCGATTCCGAGTGAAACCAAGAGAATTGGCCGGGGGGACGAACGCAACGCTGCGGCTGCCCATACCCACAGCCATCGCCGTGGCTCCTCGCGATGCCCCGACGGTGCCACGGGAGTGACCGACACGCGGTTCCCACACCGCCGCGCCGCGCTCTGCCAGGGGTGGCCAACGCCGGCGCTCGGCAGCGGCCGCGAGGCGAGGGGGAGCCACGGGTGGGGAAAGGGCCCGGAGACGCCGTCCCCGCGGGGAGCCGGGCGGCCAGCNCGGCTGCCCATACCCACAGCCATCGCCGTGGCTCCTCGCGATGCCCCGACGGTGCCACGGGAGTGACCGACACGCGGTTCCCACACCGCCGCGCCGCGCTCTGCCAGGGGTGGCCAACGCCGGCGCTCGGCAGCGGCCGCGAGGCGAGGGGGAGCCACGGGTGGGGAAAGGGCCCGGAGACGCCGTCCCCGCGGGGAGCCGGGCGGCCAGCGTGCCCTCACCCACCTCCTGGTGCCCACCCGGGGGTTCTGGGGGATGTCGATGGTGTTCAGCACCGAGTCGTGCTTCACCGCCAGGCCCAGGTCCGCGATGGCGCAGCTCTCGTTCCTCTTCACCAGGATGTTTTTGGATTTCAGGTCGCGGTGCGCAATCGCTGGCTTGCCTGTTCGCAGAAAGAGAACACCCCGTCAATTTTGATAACCGCAGTACAAATTTTAATATAACGAGCAAGGAAGCAAAACCAGTTTTATTCAACTTTGTCACTATACCCCATAAAAACCATTAAAGCCTTTTCTGTACTAAGGAAAGCTCTACTAAATGCCATCAAATTAAAAAAAAAACCACCTTGAGGGCATTTTTGTTTCAGTATCTGTATTTCAGGAATAAAACACAAAACAAGAAACTGTACGTCCACCCTCTGAATTAATTTAGAAAATCCTTCGTTAGCGCTCCCCTTTGGCAGAGCTGCTCCCACAGACGTCCACTTGAGGACAGTGGACATGGGAAGGTGATATTCCTGTTCTCTGTTTATACTGTATCTCACATCATATCATATCTCATATACTGTATCTCTCATATCATAGTGTTATGCCAACACCGTTTCTCGCGGTACAACAGTTTGCAAAATGCTTTACGACACCGCATCACCCATAAATGTCTCTGCAAATACCGCTGAAGCCCCTTCAAAGGCCAGACGGACGCAGGGAAGGGGAGCGCTTGCCTTGCGTGCCCACGATCTCCATGTGGAGGTGTGCCAGGCCGCTGGCCACCGACAGCGCCAGCTTCACCATGCCCTCCACCGTCACCGTCCCCCTGTTCAGGTAGTCGAACAGCGACCCTTGCTCGTGGTACTCTGAGACGAGCCACAGCTGCGTCCACGTCCCGTTATCTACCCGGAGGAAGCAAGGTTATTCAGATTTATGAAAAAAAAACAGCCAGGAAAAGCCTTCCCCGTTTTGGGGCCGGCTCGGGCACGCAAGCGAAGAACGTTTGCCGGCCGCCCCACGGGGACGGAGCTCAGGACGGCTGCGAGGTTCGCAGCGGTGCCTCAGGTGGGAGCGGGGGCAGCGAAAGCGATTTGGAGCCAGACAGCCCGCGGGCGGCTCGCGGCGTACCCTTGTTATCGGCAGCGATGAAGCCCAGGATGTTTTCGTGCCTCAGCATAACCGTCTGGTAAATCTCCGCCTCCCGAAACCAGGACCGTTCGTCTCTGGAGGAGAAGATTTTCACAGCCACGTCTTCCCCGCACCATTTCCCACGCCAGACCTCGCCAAATCGGCCTTTTCCCACAATTTCCTGCAGGACGATCGTCCTTGCGATTGTTCTTTGTACGAGCAGAGGTAAACCTAGTTTAAAAAGAAGAGACGGGTATTTGTGAAATAGTTCACCGGTGATTTTTAAACCCCAGAGTTAGAGATTTTCCAGTGATTTGTACTCGTGACATTGATCTCAAGGAGAACCAAGGGAAAATCCTCTCCCAACCAAAATTTCTCCAAATCGTATTTTTTAATGTTACTTGCCAGACGAGCGTACATCACACAACAGCCCATCCCGGTGCTGCGGCGCATCAGGCGTGATCCCCCCTCCCACCAGCTGCGTGCAGACCGGAGGGTCAGGCTCTGGTCCACCCCCCTGCCCTGGACAGGGACACCTCCCACCAGCCCAGGTTGCTCCAAGCCCCGTCCAACCTGGCCTTGAACACCTCCAGGGATGGGGCAGCCACAGCTTCTCGGGGCAACCTGCGCCAGGGGCTCACCGCCCGCACAGGAGAGAATTTCTTCCTCATATCTCATCTCAATCTCCCCTCTTCCAGTTTGAAGCCATCACCCCTCGTCCTATCACAAATCAGCCCAGCTTTGCTCTTCTGCGTGACACGGAGTAAAGACCAGCTGTGGCTGATGTGTAAAAAACCAGGCCAGACCGCAACGACCGTGCACCGGCACGCGCCGGGGCCGGACCCACACCGGGCATCCCCTGCCCGTCCTCGGCAGCCTCCGGCCCCGGCTCTGCCGCCCGCGGCCGCCAGCCCTGCCCGAGCCAGCTCCTCCGTCCCCTCCCACGGCCATGGGCAAGCCACCACGCGGGGATACCTTCCAGCAGGGCCAGGAGACCCCTGTGGCACACATACCTTTCTGTCCCCAAAATCTACCTACCTAACCCCAATTCAATTAAAAAAANAAAAAAAAAAAAAAAAAAACAAACCATAATACACAATAAAAATAAAAAAGCGGGCCACAACTTAGTTTGGTTTGATATGGACTATAGCTTGTTTCATAGGCAATTAACTGCTCTGTCCTGGCTGAAGTTTTCAACAAGAAAAAAAAAAAATATCATAGCCGTTTCATTGTGTTTTGCTAGCCATAAACCCCTGCCCCCTCCGATCTGATACTGTATTTGTTTGGGACTTGAAGAACTTATTATTTTTTTTAATGAAGACAACCGTGCTTTTAACAGAGAAAAATAATCAGCATGAAAAATCACAGACTGAAGGTCATCTTATTCAAATTTATTCAGATTTTCCCTCCGGGTGCCTTGGCAGAGCCCTCACACCCTGCAGCCGCTGCTGCCTTTACAGGGGCTCGTCCCGGCCACCCGTGGCCGCCCGTGGCCAGCCCTGAGTCGCCTCCCGGCGGAGAGGAGCCAACGCGCTATTCGGCCGCAACGGGGACAAACGGCACAGGGCGCACGAGGCTCTGTCACCCCCACTGCGGGTCAGCACCCACAAAGCCCTGTGGCAGCTCAGGGGCGTCTATCAACAGCTCAGACTTCAGGGTAAATAAAGCCAGAGTTCACTCGGTGCGTGTCTGAGACAACACCAGGGAGGTACGATAAATTAATCATAGAATCATAGAATGGTTGAGGTTGGAAAGGACCTTGAAGATCATCGAGTTCCAACCCCCCTGCCATAGGCAGGGACACCTCCCACCAGCCCAGGTTGCCCAAGGCCACGTCCAGCCTGGCCTTGAACACCTCCAGGGATGGGGCCTCAACAACCTCTCTGGGCAACCTGGGACAGTGCCTCACCACCCTCACAGTGAAACACTTCTTCCTCATGTTCAATCTAAACCTGCCCTCTTCCAGTTTGAAGCCATTCCCCCTTGTCCTATCACTCCATGCCCTAGTAGTGGGGCCTTTCCTAATCTGGAAAGGCATGTAGTTCATGGAAAATAAAGTAAATTGAATTAAGCACCATTTATAAATTTTTCACGTATAAATAAGATCAAGCATGGTTTACGTATTTTTCAGGTAAATAGAAGTCCTTAGCTGCAGAAAGCTGGGCCATACACTCCAGCCGTGCCAGCGGCCTGATGAGCTGCAGCGTTTGAATCCCCACCTCATTTTTGCATTTCTTTGATTTAACAAGTTCTCAGAAGCAACGGAGGCGTCATAGCAGACAGGGTATCAGAAATGGGTAAAACATTAAAAAGGTTGGCGTTCTGCTTAACCTTAGAACTTGGAGTAACATTCCTTTGGCACCACTATGAAGATTTCAGGAGTGGCATCCCGACTCATCTGGTTAAATTTAGTCCCCTTTATTATCAGCTGTGCCACATCAGCCGGCACTGTTTTGTTTCACACTTGAAACGGAGTTCTGAATTAACTTTTTGAACTCTTCCATTGTGAACAACGCATTGAACTTTTGTAATCTGACAGAAAAAGAGCAACCAAAGCCCTGGTGCCGCGGTAAGGTGTGGCCAAGCCTGCGGTCACCGTGCCGGCACATCTCCCGTGACATACAACTTGCCACCAGTGTAAAAGCCCCTGAGGTAAGACCCCCACCTGCACCCTCTGCTGGGCAGGCGACGTTCTCCATCGCCCTAGAAGCGAGGTGGCACATCTGCCTTTGGTTTGAGCATCACGGAAATGCGCTCCGACAGTCGGCAGCGAAGCACCGGCCGCCGCGCGGAGGGGAGGACCGGGCACCCCACATACCTGAGCCGGAGCCAGAGGTCGTCATGTCGTAGATGAGATCCTTCAGTGTCTTCCCGGAGTTCACCAGGTTGCACTCGGAGAGGGGCTCCTCCACGTTGGGCTGCTTGGCCCTGCCGCGGGCGCAGCGCCGGCGCTGCCGGGTGCACGCCGCCAGCACTGCCGCCAGCGAGAGGACGCAGACCGGCACCGCCACTGTCACCGCCAGCACCACCGGTCCCGCGCTGGCTCTGCCGGGCGACTCCGATGCTTTCGGAAGACACAAGGAAGAGCGGGGTGGGGGGAAGAAGACGGTAAGTGAAGGGCTGTGGAGCAACGACATATCAAGATTCAACGATTTCCCACAGCCATTCCGAGCAGGACCAGCAGCAGCCAGTCACATTTTGGTAAGTTCCGGCACCTTCCCCCCACCACCACCTTTTCTGCAGGTAGCTTGGGCTCTGGTTAGTGCTGTGACCACCACTGAACACCACCACCTCAGCCAGATGGCCCCACCAGCAGCTCCTCAAGGAGGACCTTCAGCGGCGCGCGGCTGGCGGCAGCACGGCCGGAGGTGAGGTGCCGCACAGACCACCGCCGCGCCTGCCCCCAGCAGCAGCCCCGGGAAAGCTCCTCAGACACCCTCCGATTCCATCTCCACTTCTGCTATTAAACCCACACAGAGTTCTCCCCGCACAACACATCTCCAAGCTCATCCCATCCCACCTCCCACAGGACCATCCAAGGCAGCAAACACCTGAAGAATATTCCCGTGCAGTTGTAGTTCCAAAACCACATCCAGAGCATGCAGATTTAACCTGTTTGCTGTGTCAAAGCGCCATTCATCTTCCCCCACCTCCCCACCCCAGCAGACCAAGAGATAGGACCAGCAAGCGCACCGCGGGAGCCCACCCGGCACAGCCACCACCCCGAGGGCCACCAACTGGCATCTCACCCAGGGGCACGGGCGGCAGCTCCACGCGCAGGGTCTGCGTTCAGCGAGGGACACCTTACCGGCGTCACACCGGTGGGCGCAGCGCCCTTCCCGCACTTGAGAGCTTGTGTATAAATTACTCAGCGCATTGTCCCTGCTGTCCCCAAATCCGTGGAAAAAAACAATTTCCCAACATTTAACGTATATGGGAATGCAAAGTTCTAGCAAACGAGGCATTAAAAGTGTTTCTAGGACAGAACACTTTTGGAACTTGTTTGATGAAGCTGTATTTCAGAAGGGGCAAGACACGGGACTGTCCTAGATCATTTTCCATTTTAAAACTATAGGGGTAAAAAACGTATCAAGAAGGTACAGAAATACATAACTAAGGTGTTTACTTGCACATGCACGCACACAAATCCCCTAATGCCCCCAAAATTGTAGATAAGCCAAAAAAACCTGAAACAAAACAAAACAATCAACCAACACCCCCTCCTAAAAACAAAACAGAAAGTTGACCCAAACCCCCCTCAACACTCAGAATCACAAGCACCAAACGGTGGACGTAGCGGCTACAGACGGTGTAATAGTCACGAACTCCAGGCGGTGCCAGGTCACCCCTTGGCTGCCCGAGGGAACGAAGAGCCCCTCCTCTCCCCGTAGGAGGATGCTAAGCCATGTGTACACCGCAACCGGAATTTTGGGAGTAACAGAAGCAGCAGCCTGACGGCTCCCAGCGCTGACTGTTACTTTCCGCCAGTTAATACTGCAGTGGAAGCGCTGCCTCCTCGCGGGACCTCGCCGGGACAGGCGCCCCGTCCCTCACAAGGAGCAAAGTCAGCTCCGCAAAGTCAACTTGTTCCTTTGTCTCCTCTTCCTCACATTTTAGCACTACGCACAAGTGAGAGGAGAAAATAAACAGGACGTTAACAACGGAAGGCCTCGTGTCCATTCACAGCGTACAACTCAAACCCTCCTGAAAACAAAGTTATTGTGCCTTTCCCACGGGCTTTTCCTTTAGCAGCATCCCGCGGGACGCTCGAGGGGTCATCCGGCAGATGGGTAGGAGGATCTGCAGGCAGGATCCCTCCCTGCAACTGCCGCTCGTTGACCCACGCGCCGCGGTTCCCCGAGCTGTTCCCAGTCGTGTTCCCACACAGCAGCTCCATCTCCCCTGCACCGCGCCCCGCGGAGCGGCCCCCGCCACGCAGCACCGCAGGGCCGGGAGGACGCGCAGCGCGGCGAGGGGTGGCCTGGCGCTGGCACCGGGCTGCAGAGGAGGGGTGCCGTGCCACGCACGCAGCCGGCACCACGCAGCGGGGCGAGCAGCCGCAGCGCTCCCGGGGCATCCCCCAAATCCGCGCCCGCAGAGCTATGTGGATGCCATAGCTATCGGCAGCCGCTGTCGAAGACAAACAGGCTCAAGATTCTTACTATGAAATGTCAGTTCTTTCCACCAACGGCTGAAAAACAACATCATGTGAAATATAAAACAAAATAAAAGACTTTATTGTTGTTCGGCTGGTGCAAACAGTATGAAAAGGAAAACATTCAGGGAGCTGCGAGCAGCCACCACCGAGCCCACGGCGGGGAGAGACCCCGCGGGCGTCTGCGCAGGCCAGCGCACCACCTCGGAGCCCGGCGCAGCCGCGTTCCCCGCCGCGGGCAGCAGCGAGGAGCAGTCCCACCGCAGCCTTTGCTCCCAGTGGTGAGCGATGCGCGGCACCCGCAGAGCGCCCGGTGCTGCGCGTCCAGTGCGGGGCAGGCAGAGAGCGCACCCGGTCCTGCCGGGACGTCCTTCCCCCCCCGGCTCCGGCGCGTGCCACAGCCTCGCCGTGTGCCCACGTCGTCCTTGCTGGAGTCGTCCCACCTCACCAGCACACGTTCCTCATCACCACACGTCCCACTGGCGGGTGACAGCAGTCCCTCCTCGCAGCGTACGGTCACCGCCGTCCTGCATCCCCCTCCCACTCCTTCCTCCTCCTCCCTCTTCCTCGCAGCTCCCTCCATTCCTGAGCACCACTCTCTTGAGGAGCAACTTCTTTAAAATCCCCAGGTTTGTTCTCTTTTCCTTTACTGTCAAGCCCGTTTCCTTGCAGTCCGGGTGTTACAGGTGGTGAACCTGTACAGGCAAGAGAGAGCAACAGTTACTGTGGGCTTCCTTCTTATCTTAAAATTACATACATACCCAGGCACACACATAAAACTTTGCAGGAGCTCCTGAGCGTGGGAAGCGGCTCTAGAGATACTTTGATTCGGAGAAAAGCCAAGTTCGCTCAGGGCACAATAAATTGCTAATTACTTTGCTTCGCTTTCCTTCGCTGTGCCCGAAGCAGCTGCACGCCGCAGCAACATCTCGCCCCGCGTTTCGGGAGACGCCGGGGCCGCAAGCTCCGACCGGCGGCCAAGGGAGCAACTGGGCGACAAGAGCAAGCCCAACGCACTGCGGTGCGGAAAACTCTGCACTTCCACGAGCACTCCACTGCAGGACACGCTCCCGACTCAGACGAGGAACCTAACAGGATATACCCTTTTTTGAAGGGTTTTTAGTATTAAAGCCCATCGTACTGCACTGGCTCTGTCTGCGCTACCTTGTCATACATCCTGCAAACCCAGGTTTGGTTCACAGATTTAGAATCATAGAATAGAATCATAGAATGGTTTGGGTTGGAAAGGACCTTGAAGATCATCGAGTTCCAACCCCCCTGCCATAGGCAGGGACACCTCCCACCAGACCAGGCTGCCCAAGGCCACGTCCAGCCTGGCCTTGAACACCTCCAGGGATGGGGCCTCAACAACCTCTCTGGGCAACCTGGGACAGTGCCTCACCACCCTCACAGTGGAAAAAAAAAAAAAAAGAAAATTGCCAACGGAATGAAGGGAGGCAACAGTGCGGTTTGGTGGGATGTGACAATCTCAACGTGCCGTGCACTGTTGGTACACTGTGAACCGCTGAAGCGGGTTTCACAGCAGAATTTTAAGGGGCTCATAAAAAACGTTCTGTACATCTTTAAAAAAAGCAACAAAACCATTTCTATTAGAAAAAAAAAAAAAGTCTTGAATTTTAACAGGAAAGTTTTCTGACACATTTTTACTGAAAACGTGTACGAGCACAGTTTGCACCATGGAAGACCTGCAGTGCAGGCTGCGCGAGAGAACTGCATCAGGACATAACTGTTAGAGGTATTTCCCTCACATGCGGCACTGCGGGAGCCGGGCAAGCGGCGGGCGGGCTGGGGCAAGCGGCGGGCAGGCCGGGGCAAGCGGCAGGTCCAGCAGGACACAGGGCAGCCAGCTCGGTTCGGCAGCCCGGGGCAAGGAGCAGGAGGAACCGCGGCGGAGGCAGGAGGAGGCAGCAGGGACAAAGACACTCGTGGCCGTGCCGGGGACGCAGGGCGAGACGTCAGGGCGAAGCAGAAGCAAAACTCAACCACTCTCCCACACCCGCTCAAGAGGGTGACATCCCGCATCGGGAACACAGGCAGACGCCAGCTTTATGGCTTATGCAGCGACAGTTGTTCAGAATAAAAATCAAGTTCAGTGATGCTTACAGGTCTCCTCTGAGATGCTGCTAAGTTGAGAGCGCTCCCGGGCAGAAGGCAAGTTGGCAGTGAGACTGGAAGCTGAGACGTCCAGGCCAGCTTGCACGGGGTCTCCGCCGAGTTCCTGGGAAATGAAGAGATCCTGACTGTCTAGAGAAGTCTCTTGGAAGGAGTCAACTGGAAACTTCCTTTGCCATCCTTTAGTCCACTGGCTGTGCCAGAGACAAAGTGTGGACCGAGGCTGGTGGCAACTGCTCAAACCCTTCCCAGTTCTTCACCGAGCGCAGGCGGGAGGCTGGAGAAGCACCAGCACCGTGGTGTCTGCGTTACGGTTGGTTGTAGGCCGTCTTCAATCCTGACCCCTTCCAGCACGGCGTCCCGCGGCCAGCACCGCGGCCGTGCCCCTCTCTGGGCTCGCGCGCCACGACCCCTCGGGAGGAGGGACAAACCGCACCGGTGCAAACACGCCACACGCGCCGTACAAACCGTCATTAAGGGCTACATCACCAAATAAGCGCAGTAATGTTTTCAGCAGTTGTGCAATGTTAAACTCTTTGGGAAACAAGAAAATCCCTCGTGACTACCTAAAAACCATCAAATCAACACCATTAATCATAACGTTTTGCAATCTGATTTCAAATGTACCATTCAATGAGCTACAAATCAAGAATAGAAGCTGAAGACATGTTGCCATGTATGAAACAAAAATAGCACATCTGGCAATATTTAGCAATTTCACAATATGGTATAGTTATACTTCCAAGTTGTGTAAACAAGAGAGTACTTTTTAGGCAGCAAAAAAAGGAGAGATTCCCCCCGCCCCCTCCCCCCAGTGGAAAAGACATTCTCACACACCACGTTTGCCTTGCTCTTGTCATACAATGGGCACTGTAAGACTTCTACAAGGCCTGAGCTACACGTGTTTAAGTTCCTAAGCTACCTGGGGAAAAAAATGTTGTATGTAATGTATGAGAAAATACATTGCATCTAATGGGGGGCTCCAGTCAGACACACAGAACACTTTTAAACAATTTCAAAAATACACGATTTGGACTAAAGTCCAAAATTAAGCTTCTCCAGCTTCCACCACAACTACAGACCCCATCGCCCCTTTCAGGACGTTGAAGAATCAGCTGGGAAAGGTCCGCCTGAGGATCCCGACGTTCCATCACGCCCATTGGGGATGCAGCTTGGAGACGGACGGACATGTCACCTGAGGTGCCGTTTCCCCCTCCCTGCCCCAGCCTGCTCCTCCTCCTCCTCCTCCTCCCAGGGCTGTGTTCCTGCCAGCCCCTCCAGGGAACACGCACCTGGGACGGACAAGGTGGACAACAGCATGTGCAATACTTGCAGAACGAGACACCCACGGAGCAGCTATGGCAGGCTGGAGCTCTGCCCGCCGGGTTGGTTTTTTTTGAGGAGAACCTCAGGAGATCAGTCCCTCTGGGGGATTACCCCAGGAACCGCACCAGTGGTGTGGCACCGGACCACACCGCCACGGAGGGGACACAGGTTTGGCACATCCCCTGCAGCTACGTCAGCCTCTGCGCAGCCCCGCAGCCCATGTGCAGGGTCACGGACAGCCGACCTCCGCTACGTCCAGGTGGAGGTTGGTCACGAGCACCTCCTCCTCCACGCTGGTTTTTGAGCCCTGACCTCCCTCCAAGGCTATCCGTGCCACAGCAGACGGGCTCATTTTCTTCATTAAAAACCCCAAAACAGCCAGCTATGTCAAGTTCCTGTTACTATTTTGCAGCAGAGTAGTAACGCAAACTGTTAATGTTGGCCACCAAACTCCAGCAGTGGCTTTCAGAAACCATCAGTTTCAGGAAACAAAGCGGCCACACAGAAGAGAGAAACAAACATACAAAAACACCTCCCCTCGGTTTTCTGCTCCATTCCCCATCGTCCCTGTTTTTAATCCATCACCGACATTTTAGGAGAGTTAGCGAGAAGAACAGCGTTTTGCCTCTTCACTCATTGTCCAGACCTTCCTTCTAACGCTGCTCTCGGACCAAGCCCGAGCCGGGAAGACAAAGTGAGACCTTTTCATCCCGTTCGATCACTTTTGGCGTTCCTCGGCTGTTCTGGAGAGGCAGAGGCAGAGGCAGAGCCCGCGGCTCAGCCCGCGCACCCCTCTGCCCTCGGGGCACGGGGAAGCTCTCAAGGTTAAACCCCGAAGAGACTGCCCTCACAATTGACAGTCACACACTGGGGTTTATGCAGAAAGTTACAGGTTGAAGGCTGATTTTTCTCATTGTCTGCATCAATATGTACCTTATAAAGCTTTTGGTACAGCGGTGTCTGACTTCCTTAATACTAACAGAACTGCGCATACCGTTCTCCTAAAAGGCCTTTAACGTCTTTAGGCATTTTCAAACAGGTAAACGGAGAGTAATTATTTGTTCACGCAAAACCTACAGACGATATTAAAAAAGCCCAACAAAATACAAGAATCTTGCCCAACAAATAGCCTGATTGGTACCCTCCATCTCTCTGGGCAATACAAATATACTCAAGGGATTTTTGTCTCGGGAATTCTATCACACTTCCCTTCCTTTCATCCCAGCGTGTGCCACTGTAGGCGATACGACGGCCATTTGTGCCTTTGTACAGTTTGGGCAATAGGAATAAAGAAGAAATTACTGGAAATTACTTATTATACAGTTTGTTAATCCCACTATTAGCTTAATTTTGTTCCATAAAGCCTCCTCTCTCCTCTGACTCACTCTCCATTATGCAAATACGGAACAGAAACGGTAGGCTGCTTATCTCAAGTTCTGGAGCTGCTGCTGTGCCAGGACAGCCGAAACACAGCAGGGGGAGACGCTGCCTTTCGCAGGAATCACAGCGGTACCTTTGAAGGAAAAACCCTCAGACCTTCAGAATTAAAACCGTTACAGAGAATTCTCGGCTGCGCTGAGGTTTCCCAGCAGTGTGGCTGCAGGCACTGAACACATCATCCCCGTGGCTTTTCCTCAGAGGGGCTGACGTTTTCTTTAGCCCGTCCCCGAACGCAGCCTGGGCAGGAACCCCACAACCCCGCGACAAATTTGCAAACCCACCCGCACCCACCCAGCCGCAATTTTCCCTGTCTGTAGAGATGGAGAATTAATACCCAGCATCACTCGGTATTTTGAGAGGAAGAGGTTAGAACGCGGGGCAGCGTGAACTTTTCCCCACACATCTGCAGACAGACTGTCAAAGCAGAGGAGGACACCAGAGCTCCAGAAAGTCCCATTTCACTCTACCTGGTACCAAACGTAAAGCTCCTGAGCCTTCAGGCTCCGGTCCCACGGCCGCGGAGTCCCTGCCTCCACCGAAGGAGGTGACCGAAGCCAACATTAACTCTGCTGCTTCGGAGAAGGGATGGGAAACAAGCTCCCCAGCCCAGTATTCCAGTTAAAATAGTAGAAAACTGGAAATACATTCAGGATAACACAGAAACCCCCCTGATTACCGCAAGGTAATCCTGCACTTTGAAACTTAGCACCTGTTAACGCAAAATGCTGTAATGCAATCCCAGCCAACAACAACGAGTACATAAAAAGCAGATATCCAGGTTGAATCTATCCTTAAAAATGTATATTTTCACACATTGTAAAAAAAACCCAGCAAGTCAAAGCACGACCAGCCTGGTCCCGGTGCCCGGCGTGGAGCAGGGCTCTGCCGCTGGCCGAGGCGCGCAATGCCATCTACAGTTTTATGATGGGAATTCACGCACGGGCAATCAACGCGAACTAATTGCTCCCTGCCCTCGGAGATCCTGATGCCACCACTCATTTCATCGTTCTCCAGCCACTCCTGGCACATTTACAGCGTAAGCCCGTGGTACCCGACACAGAGCCGAGCCGGAGCGGGTCGGTGAAGGAGAGCAGAGGCACCGACTGGTGCCGCCACCGGGATGGAGGAGCCCACCAAAGCTCCTGCCGCGTCTGGCAGGGATGTGCACCAACCACACGGGACCTTCTCAAGGCTTCTCCTCCTCCGTGCGACTCACCGCTGCCTACAGGCACGCTTTGTGTACCCACACGCTCTACTTTTGAACGAGAACCGGCACAACGGAGAGAGGGAGAACTTCCATGTCAAGATGTCAGTACCAAGTGTCAACCTGCATGTACCACTGCTCTTCAAAAGCAAGGGCGGGCTGGCTTGAATACGGACTTTGACAAAGAGGGTGTATTTTAAAGACCAGAGAACCTGTGCGCCGTGCTAGGCACTAATGAACAGACCCGGCAGCTTCGTTACCGACCGCGGCTGGCAAGGGACAACCCACCAACACGAGACAACGCTACGCAGGGACATGCTGAGGAAGAGGCAGCATCACACACGGACCTCTGGGCCAAGCACTCCTGTTCACCAGCACGGTCCGAGCAGAGCCCATCTACGAGCCCCAGCTGTGGGAATCCCGGCCCAGCCAACGCTCAGCGGTGGAAATGGACTCTTCTAAAGCGTCAGTGAGGTAACGGGATAGACCTACAGCTGCCCCCGTGTCTCATCACACCAGCTGATGGTTCCCAGGCCGGTTGCTCCCTGCGGTGCCTCCGTGTTAAATCTCTTATCCTGAGTCAGAGGCGAAACCAAGACGCAGATTTGGATTTCTGAGTGCCGTATAAGACCAGAAGCGAAAGAAGAAAAAACGCAGGCTGAGCAAGGAGTTGCCTAAAAACTCTCTTTGGAAACAGCGATTTCCTAAGCGCGGGAACGCGCCCGCCGGCGCAGCCAGGCAATGGCAGCCGGGCTGGTTTTCCCCGCGGCGGAGCCCGGCACGGCAGGTTCCCCGGCGCCAGCGGCGGTGCCAAGGGTGCGGGTGCCCGGGACAGCCCGGCTGGCACAGCTCACTCCCGCAATGACCCTCAGAGGACTAATCGTTACCGCGGCCCAAACGAAGCTCTCCGACAATACACACTCCGTGAAGAAGGGCTGTCAGAAAAGACCACCAAGCAGATAGCATTGGCACTTAAGATTTTCGACTAACATGAATTCCCCCAAATGTTTAGAGCAAAGGGCTCAGGCTAAAAATTAAGTAAGTAATTTTCTCTGGTGCTGAAATACAAAACCAGAGGTTTTGCAACTACCAGCTCAAGCACGAGGATGACAGACATGCCTCCACCGCTCCTCTATAAATAGCAATTTTCTACCAAGCAGCCCAGCTTGGGGGCGGGGGGAACCCATGGTATTTTATTTCTACATTTCCAGGGCATGACCACTATTAGCATCTCCCTTCAGCCGTCACCGGAAAGAAAAATACTTAAATAATCCTTACTCCTGCCCCACACAGCAGGTGAGATGAGGTCCCGGGGTAGCGACCCCCCAGCTGCCGGGCTGCTGCCTGGGCTGGAGGGGACAGACCCCCTCTGGCAGCGTCCGGCACCCGCCTGTCCGCACCAGGAGGTGCCGGTCCCCCCAGGGCGACCGCAGCAGCCCCTCGTGCTCTGCCCTCCTGTACCTTCTGTGATACAGCCAGTGCCCCCAGTAACAGTCTTTCCAGTTCCGTTAGATATACGATAGCAGCTTAAGTGCAAGTTATAATGGTAAATTATGTATTAATTTGCATCTTTCTCACCTGTAACATTTCTCACTGGTATAAGTATATAAAAAGGTATCATCTGATAAAGTAGTATATTTTACAGATTTTTCAAAAAAGCCTGGATTAAAACACAAATCCTGGAAAGAAGAGTCAAAAAATTAAACCTTAAAATAGTATAAAGATTTATTTTTAAAAAAGCACTGAGTCAACTTCATTACACAGTTTTGAGTCTGGCAGACGCAGGGACGGCACCAGCTCTGCAACACGCAGAGCTCCAGGAAGTGCAGATCTTTCTCCTCCCGGTAAGCGGGACCGGGAATCTCACACCTCCTCCTCCCCGCTGGGCAGGAATTGATGACACCCATCTAACACCGAACAAAAGCTGCCAAAATGAGCTGCAGAACCCCAAGGTTCAAGACGGCTGAAACGGCACCAGCCAGAGACCTCCCCCGGCAGTGACCCGGTGTCCCCCACGCCCCTCGCCCCCCAGCAGCAGACCCTGCGTCCCGCACGACCCGCACCAGCAGCGAGGACGCGTCTGCCCTCCCGACCGCCACCGAGTCACCGCAAACCCCTCGCTTCTAACGCACGGGCACGCCGGCAGGAGCTGCAGCAACCACTCATCAATCCACATCACAAAGACGTGGCACTCGGCGACGCCGACCGGCCGAGGACAACGAGGAGAGCGGCTCCTCGCTGCCCCATCAGGGCCAAACCCCACCGCCAACGCGGACACTTGTCTGTCCGAAAACACGGGGTGCATCTCCCCCATTTACAATTCACAGCCAGCGCCTACAACTAACTGACTGCCGCCTTTCCAAACCCCTCTAGTCTGAATTCTTACCCGAGCCACCCTTTAAATTGCGTGCAGAGACTGTGAAACCTCAGCCAGCGCGAGGTCTTCATCATTGCCCCGTGGTGCACCAGCTAACAGCTCTCCGCTCCTCACCATGGCCGACTCTCAGCTGCTACACGCTGCTGATCCATGCCCCGCGGAAAGTCCCCGGTACGTCAGATATCTCCCGAACATCTAGACTGACGCCAATTCAAATCACAAACTCCCTTAAGATATTCCAGCCCATAAAATCTGTGAAATTACAAGTCTGTTTCCTGCAGACGCTTCCTTTCATCTTCACGGTTAACGCCTTGTGGGCTATCACGGGCAGCATTTGGAATATCTTTAGGAGACGCAAGAAATCCACTTTTCCCCAAATGGAGTTGCAGTTTAGACTTTCCTGTCTGAAACAAGTTCGGGAAAAAAAAAAAACAGCTACTGTTTGACAGCCAGCCTTGAAAATCCCCACTAGCCGGCTCTCACGGTCGCGTCCCCCGCACGGCCCTCCCGCGCCCCCCGGCTGGGACGGCACTTACCCACGGGCAGGCGCAGGGTGATGTTGTTGCAGAAGTCGGTGTAGCAGCACTCGGTCTTTGTGATGTTCTTGGAACTGTGGCAGAAGACCTGCGCGTTGAGCTCCGGCAGGGAGACGCAGGACTTGATGACCTCCTCCCGCCCGTTGGTCAGCATGACGGAGGCCCAGCAGGCGCCCTCCGTCTGGCAGGTGAAGTTGGTGTGCTCGCACAGCTGGCACACGCACTTCAGACCTGAAAAAGAAGTTTCCAGCTCTCGTGAGAAGACCCCGGGAAGAGACACCCTACCCATGACAACCATGCCAGCCTGTCTTGCCGGTTGGCCAAGGCTAGCCAGTTGGCCAAGGCTAGCTGGTCGGCCACGAGCACCCGGCGGAGCTCCAGCGTAGGTCCTGTGCGGGTGAACGGGCTCCAGGAGGACACCAGTGCCAGGAGAATCCTGACACCACAGGTCCCCAACACCCGCAGGTGACAAGTTTTCGAACCAGGCATTCCTCAGCCACAGGGGTGCGTATAGCGTCTATCTGGCGTGGGGGAGAAGAGTGACCACCCCAAGAAGTCGTTTCTGGCGGAGCTGCGTTTTGCCTACACGGGGAGATGGAGGTTCAGGGCTCCAGGTTCATGTTCTCGGCTCCCGCGGACTCAGGACAACACTTCAGACGGCGCTCAGGACACACACGGGCACACGCTCCACTCCAGATGTGTATTTAGGCACAGCTATGTTCATTAGGTACTGAATTTTAAATAACACCAACAGCCACTGTTCAGGTGGCTCTGCTGACCTCCCGAACCACGGCCAGCCCTCACCTGAGACCCCCACCTCACACCAGCACTGCACCGGCACCACACTGGCACCACGCACGCCTCGCCGGAGCCGGCTGGGCTACAGCAAGGAGCCTGAGGAATCGCCAAGACGCGACGTCCCAGCACACACCACCCTGCGCCCTATGGACAGACACCGGCAGTAACGACGGACTTGTCCTCCCCACGTCTTCCGAGATGATGCGCCTTTTTCAGGCACACAAACAGCTGCCCAATCTCTTTTGTTGCAGAGTTTGATGACTTCTAAACTTTGCTTGTTTTTAACCGCATCTTCATGTTTTACCAGATCAAACAGAAACCCATTTAATAACCGCTATGTTTTTCAGGCTCCATTGACTCTTCCTTGGAAGAAGAGGAGGAAACCAAAGCCACATTCATCTCAGTGAAACACTAAATGCCAATGATAATTTTTTTTGCCCTCCTTGTTTTCTTCACCTGCTTCATAACAAACAATTTTTGCTTGCTTCATGCCAAGTTCAGGAGTCCATATCGGCAGTGATACAATAACCCAGACATCTTAACCTTGGGCTGACAGCAATTTCTACAGGAAACCCTTCCATGAGTGCACTCTATACGATTATTGTGTTCCTGTAAAAAAAACCCAGCAGCTCATAGTACTGAGACTTGGTCTCTTCAACTTTTGACTTAAACAGTTCTTATCCCCCCACAGGGTGCCCAAAATGCATTCTGTGCACCTTCCTGGGTCAGCTGTAACGCTGCAAGATTGAACAACGCTCTACTTATAGGAGCCAAGGTATTAAAAAAAAAAAAAAAGTAATTTTATCCATAAACCCATTCTGTTTCTTTGGGAATCGGGCAGGGGGAGGCTGTTTCTTTTACTTAAAGATAACAGACATCTAAAAAGTAAAATCAGGAGATGACTAGGATGGCCACCAGGAACAGCGGAGCTTTCTTCCGATCATGAGCAGCCCCCCACGAGCCAGAGCTGCCACGTTTCTCTCTCCGACGCCTTTCCCTGATCAACCCGGGACCGAAACCAGCCCCTGCCAACACCCCCAGCGCAGGGTTTGACTACCCAGGAGCGCCCCGGCCCTCGGTGGGATGTGTCGCCTCCCGCTCCCATGGCCGAGGAGGACGGCGCGGTGACAATGGCTGCGGCAGCACTCGCTGCAGGGCAGCACCAGTGGGGACTGTCACTACAATGTCCCCGGCGGAGCCCTGACATTCTGTGCTGCCCCTCTGCAATAACAGCTCGTGGTGTCCATCCTCCGCCTGGTCCTGCGGCAGACCTCCTTGGCACCACGTGTCCGTGTTTCATAGAATCATAGAATGGTTTAGGTTGGAAGGGACCTTGAAGATCATCGAGTTCCAACCCCCCTGCCATAGGCAGGGACACCTCCCACCAGACCAGGCTGCCCAAGGCCACCTCCAGCCTGGCCTTGAACACCTCCAGGGATGGGGCCTCAACAACCTCTCTGGGAAACCTGTGCCAGTGCCTCACCACCCTCACAGTGAAAAACTTCTTCCTCATGTTCAATCTAAACCTGCCCTCTTCCAGTTTGAAGCCATTCCCCCTCGTTTGCCCTGGACGCAGCGCTCGGTGGGAGCCGCACCACTGCCCGCGGGCAGCGAGCACCATCCATCACCCAGCAACAGAACAGGCGGCTCTCCCCCTTAAAGACGTTACCGTAGCCCTAGAGGAGGTGCCAGGAGCGAGACTCATCAGATCCAAATAAATAAGGGATCTAGCAGGAGAAAAATAGACACATCATCACCAATACTGCAAAATAAAAGCATTACTGGAGGAAATGAATATAGGACTGTCGCAAGTGTCTTCAGTGTTTCAGACACGTCATTATGCTGTTTTTCTCCCCCTTCTCATGGCCGAAAAATAAGATGGGAAATGGTCTTTATGATGTCATCTGCAGCAGGTAACTGAGTTTTATCCCTATTCCGGTATTTTGCAGATTGCCCAAGAGAGGAGCTGATCAAAACTGTCACTGCAAATCCTGAACATCTCCAAGGGCGCTCCTCTGAGCACCGTGCACACTGGGTGAGAACGGGATGGCCAAGGGCTCTGAGCCCTCACTGTGACCAACCCAAGGCAGCCACATATTTCCAGAACGAAAGGGACCACCGCGCGCCCACCCGTGACCAGCGCTGGCCGACAGCTCCGCCAGCCGGCGCCCTTGGTGGGGAAAGCAAGGGGTGCTCGAAGATCGGTATTTCCTACTGCTGTATTCGGAGAGGGGTTTACTCTCCTGGATGTCCTTTTTTCTCCCTACATCACTGATAGAAAGAGTCTAACCCCATTTTTCCTGTTAGCTCTGAGTGTTTTGCTCGAAAACGACTTGTCCAACCTCCTGCCCACAACCCAAAGGTCACAGACCTATGGAAACCAGCCCTGACCCCCACAGAGTTGCTTCTGCGAGAAGCCATTACACAAGGAAGAACAAAAAGAAATAAAGTTTTGGTCAAAATCCTCCGCACAACCCAACCACATTATTATCACTTCTGAAAGCGAACACATTCAGCCACCGGATGACAAGCGGCAGGAGCAGGGACAGGAGCATGTTGAACTCAGTACTTCCAGAGAATTTTTGTGCCACCTGGAGACTGGAAAGTCCTGGAGACCAAGACGGCTCGAGAAGCATTCCCTCTTCTCCTTTGGAAACACTGAGCTCACAGAAGTCACATGAGACAGGCACACGAACTTCTGATGGGAACACTGCGTTCAGTTTGGAAGAGGCAGAAGAGCACACGAAGAAAAACTTGTCCACACCCAAAAGCATCACATCCTAAAAAACATTTTAACGTACTTTTGTCCTACCACACTTGAACTGTTGCCTTTTTTAACCAGTCCTTTTAAAAAAGCTGAGCACCACTGCCCCAGGGGTGCAAAGCCTTCAGCCTGTGCTCCTCAACCCAGCTCCTCCCAGCGGTCCTGTCCCGGGCCTGACCCTCCCCCGTCCCCCATCGCTGGCAGCCCCAGACCCCACCTGGTCCCAGGAGCTCTCCCCAGGATCTCCCCTCTGCCGCATCCTCCGACCGCCTCTGCTCTGCCGTGGTCGGTGCCGGGGCGGGGGAAGCACCGCGCCGGCAGCACCGGGGAGAGACTCGTCTGCTCTCCATCACCACCCGCAGCCTGCGCGAGCATCCCCGATCGGCCGCTCCAGCCACGTCTCCCCACACCCAGACTCTCCGGGCTGGAACAAATTTGGGCTGTCGGGTGATGCGTGGCAGAAGTGAGACAGACAGCGCCGCGAGAGCCGGCAGCAACGCACCGCGCGGCAAGAAGGAGACTCCACACGTCTTTGCTGCTAACGAGGTTCAAAGGGGTCCGACCAAGAGGTGAAATCCGCACGCCCTCCCCTCTTCAGCCTCATATTTCAGATTTGCCTCGTGTCGTGTCTGCTGCCATCGCTCACCCCTGGTTAAATGCTGACAAATTTCAAGCCCTTTCAAGCAGGAGGGAAAAAAAAAATCAAAGAGAAAAACAGTGCAGCGAAATCTATTTAAAGACAAGATCAGAGTTTGAGCTGTGGGCAAGATGAGACTCTCTTCCCAGAAAATTTACATAGACCACTTTCAAACATAATTCTACAAAAACAGAAGCCCAAGGTTCCCCAGCCTGTGCTACTGGCTAATTTCTCATGTAGAAGAAAGGACAGAAAGCTCAAAACAAATACAAATACTTGACCTTGTTTCCAAGAGCTTTTATGTACATCGGGAATCCTTTGCTGAAAGAGCAGAAAGATGATCTTAAAATCTAACCATTAAAGCACAACTTCCCTGCAGCCGCGCTATTGCAGCCGCCTCGCCCCAGCGGAACGGGGAGAAGAGGAGCCCGGGCCCTCCTGGACATGCCCTCGGGAAGATCCGCGATTCTCCTGCTCCCGGTCCCGCCGAACAGGGGACACCACAAACCCCATCAGCGCTCCCACCCAGCATCCCATCCCCGCACCACGTGTGGCTCCTCCGCCGAGCCGGTGCCACCGTCCCCGCTGACACCCTCAGGGACACGGGACCGGCCAGAACTTGCGGCTCGTCTGTGCTGACCCACCAGGAGTGTCTCGGTGCTGCTCCAGTTCATTCACAACAACTTCCTCCGGCACCCTTTTTATGGAAAAAACTGTCCATATTCGGTTCTATAGCTGGGCAACCTACAACCACCAGCAATGCATTTCAAGCTTTGACGTTACGCATCTGCAGAGTTTCTGCTCTACGTTGACTCCACCGCTGCCCTGGAGAAGCTGGCGAGGCGCTCCCCTCCGTCTGCAGACCGGGGGATAACAGCGCGACAACGAAAGACCTTCCAGTCCTCCCACACTGCTCCAGCCAACGCCACCTTTGCACCAACCTTCCCCTCCCACGCACCCATTCTACGGCACGAAGGAAGAGGAAGAATTTGCAACCATCGACTGAAATTCTGCAAGTCGCTGCGTGCAGCGAGACACGGTTACTCCCTCCCCGGGGAAGGCGCACCGCGCTTCTCCAGCTCTCTTCCCGGGGACGGTCCTGGCCACGGTACCGGCGGTGCTGTCACGGGGGGAAAGTCGGGACTTCCACCGCCACGGAAACCAGAGAGGTGGAACAAGGTGAATGTGAAGGAGTTAAAGGGAAAAGGATCAAAGAGGCAGAAGGAAAATGTGCTCCCAAAATTTCAAAACAAGGCACTCTTTAATCCAGTAACGAACATGATTCCATTATTTACTCAAGCACAAAACATTTCCCTTAAAACATTGCATTCTCTGGTTGAGAAATTGGGAGAAAGTGAACCACTGAAATAAGCCACGGCCTCAGAGAGCTATGTTAGGCATCCCAACTTGGTTACCAACGGTTACAGCTCTCCCAGCACATGATTCTCCAGCAGTCATTAACAAATTTGTCCTGAATCTCCCCAAAGCGCTGCACCCCCAAGGACCCCCAGCAGGTTGTCCCGCCGTGACCGGGCGCAGCGCCCGCGGCAGGAGAGGACACGCAGCGCGTCCACTCAGTGGGGACGGCGGTGCCGACAGGACGCACGGCGGTGCCGACAGGACGCACGGCGGTGCCGACAGGACGCACGGCGGAGGCGCGCGGTCCCTCTTCTCGTCCGAGGGAAGCGCGGCACTCGGCAGGACCCAACTGAACAACAGGAGGAACCAACAGCCAACCGAGGCGACGGGGAAGTCGATTCACAAATCGCTGTTAGATACACAAGGAAAGCAAATTTTAGGGATAGAGGCCACAAGGAACAGCCGTTCCCTGGGTTTAGGACATAAGGAGTTTTCAAGGATTATTTTTCTTTGCTGTTATTGCAATAGGAGTTGGGACTATATACCAGTTTCTGGGGTGAGACCCACCATGAATCAAGGACGGGATGACTTGCTCTTCGCAGCAGAAAATAACCTGCATGTCTTCCAGAAAAAGCTACTTTTGTTTTTTCTTCTTCGTTTTCAATGCAGCCATAAGAAAATGCACAGTACGGGCAAACACACTGTGCAATGAACGTACGTAGCAGGAGGAACTGAACCAACATCTGATTCACAACAAATCAACACAAAGATGCACAACAGAAGATATTTTTTTTTGTACGCTTCCATCAGTTTTTCCTCAAGTGTCAGCTTCAAGTACATGAATCACTAGATAACTGAGGAACCAGAATGATACGACATGCGAACAAGAGACGGAAGAATCCGAGTTTAGACACCAGCTTAATGACAGCAGCTAACAATTAAAACAAGTAGATAGACATGGCGCAACCTCAAAAGTTAAATGGAAGGAATTGAGCATACAACTGGCATAAGCTGACTTAACACTGCGGGACTAGGAGGTCGTTGAGGCCCCATCCCTGGAGGTGTTCAAGGCCAGGCTGGACGTGGCCTTGGGCAGCCTGGTCTGGTGGGAGGTGTCCCTGCCTATGGCAGGGGGGTTGGAACTCGATGATCTTCAAGGTCCTTTCCAACCTAAACCATTCTATTATTCTATGATGACTAAAAGAATAAACTAAAAACTAGGGGGGGAAAAAAGCCCAGATTTGCTATCTCTTGTGAACCACACAAAGTTCTACATTTCAACACAGACTTTTTACTATACAGATGAGCAGGGCATTAATCGTCCATTAAGTCATAACCCCGCACCACCCACAACAGTCAGCAGCTGCTTCTTGCGACTACGGGGCAGCAGAGCATTTCAGAGTTAAAGTGGAAAGCAAGTATCTAAGTGGCCTTACAGCAATTAATGGTCTTTAACCACGATGGGAAGGAGGGCTGAACATCCAGAGTATCGATCGCTCTGTGCAGTCACTCCGCGTTGTGCACTTCTACACCCACTTTCCGTTTTTTCCCAAATGGGGAGATCCGGGGCTCGGGTCAGCGCAGGCGCCGCACGTCGCCTGTGTGCCCCGCGAGAAGGCAGCTGCCCACGGGCCGCCCTCGCGTGGAGGCAGCACCGCAGGACACGTACCTGGACCCGACCCGTCCGCCGCACTCCCGGATAACAAAGCAGCAAGGTTTGCCGAGGGTAGAAGGAGCAGAACTGACTTCAGAGCACCGCAGAGGAACCTGGCCGTGCTGTGGGAACAAAAGCCCGGGGAGAGTAAAACCGTACAGGAGAAAAACCCACTTTCAGGGGTGGATGCGGAGGAACGTCCGCTATCGCTGCTCGGGGCAGAGCCCGCTGCGCCCTTCTGGGGAGCGCCGGAGAAGGTCAGCTCATGGAGGGGGCACAGTCAGGAGGGGACGGGAGGGCACCCAACGCCCCATTCTGCTGTTTGGGGTCAGTTCCCGTCACCCACTTCAAAAGGCGCAGGAGAACAAGACAGAGTTACGGGACAGATGGCCGCGGGGCTGGACACGGATTAACAAACGGGGCTCTTTCCGGCAAAAGGCAATTTTGGGGAGACACAAAGTTTCATGAAGAAACCACAGACCGCGTTGAGAAGACGAATGGGATCAGGTACCCACCACCGCCCGCTAACTCGGAAGCCCCCGGGCAGCACAGGCGCTACCGAGGGCACAGGGAGGGCACACGCACGGTGAGCGAGAGGAAGCGCTTTCCCCCGCAGCGCTGCGTGCCCGTGCCGCCGCTCAGGATATCCACCGAGTGTATGCAAAACATCAAAACACGGCAGAAACCACTACGCAGAACGACACAAACACACCTTCCGAGCGCCCGCAACCCACGGGCCGCTGAGGGCGAGCGGACGCCAGCCGCGCGCCGGCACAGCGCGTCCTCTGACCACACGCCGCATCCCACCCTCCGTCCCCCGCCGGAGGAGCAGCGCTGGTCGGGGCCGCCGGGACCCCCCTTGTGCCCCCGCACGCGGCCGAGCCCCGAGGGGAGAAGAATCAACTTGCAAATATCGACTGAAACTCTGCAACAAACAAATAAATAAGTACCCTCTGTGGAGAAGGCCCTGGAAAAAAAATAGCAGGAGTAGTAGTAGATTAAAAGCGCATTATATAAACATACTGCAAAAAGGACCGATGTCAAACTAGGCAAAAACAGGAAAGCTGCAGAGAGGAAAAGTAATTATTCCAGAACTGAAGAAGATGTCTTCGAACAATTGACATTAAATAGTTCCACCGTTTTCATTTCGTAAAAATGCGTATGGGAAGTGATTTTATTAACGTGCACAAGTATCGTAATTTTGGAAGGAGGATGCTGGGTACTCAAAATCCCTGTTCTAGAAAAGCTTAGCAACCATCACCAAAAAAAAACAGTAGACAGAAACTGCGGCCAGGCATTTCAATTAATATTAGGCGAGCAACAAAGGGGGAGGGAAAGGGCAACAACCCCCAGTGAAATCACTGTTGTCAGAATAAGCTGTCAAAGGACATTTGCTAATTTCTCCTTAGCTCCAAACAGGCGAGGTATCCTTTGGAAAAGTCACGCTTTATGAGACACGAGCTATGCGGCGAAACACTTAAGGTGTTTTGCAAGAATTTTGTGCAGTACAGTCCATACACGAAGCTGAGGAGGAACGCGCTGGTCCGAGCCCGTCAGGCGCCGGAGGAGGGTCCAGCACAGGGACGGCGTACGACCGCCATGGGGAGGCAGCCGCGATGGCGCGGTGCCGACAGCACTGACCGACCCCGAGCCTGAAAGGGCGTGCCCAGGACAGGAATGCCTAGCACTGAAACTGGATATAGTCAACACCTGAAAGCAGTCTGAAAAGGTATTTGCCATCCGGGACGTGACACTGACTGTCTCTTCCACGGCCCCACAGTTGCCCTCCCCTAAACGCAGCCTTTCTCGCAGGCAGTAGGTACTACTGAAGAATGAAATTTGACTTTGAAGATGAAAATTTGAACGGTTTAGGATTACCATATTAAGAAAAGCGAAGTATTTCAGAACAACATTTGGCAGCCTAAGAAGTCCTCTTTTACTTAACTGTCGCTGGTTTTCCCCCATTGTACGTCAGACTGAAGATGTGTTCTGCCGGAGAAGCGAGGGGGACGCAAGTTCTGCAAACGCTGCTCTGACTATGCAGAACCAGCTTCCTCGTACACATGGGATCAAGAAACACTGACTTTTTAATGTACTTACTTTATTTTTGCCACCACCAAACTTAAGATGAACCAAGAACAGAATGACAAAAAGCCAACCGCATACCGGCAGTTAGAGTCACAGAATGGTCTCGGTTGGAAGGGACCCTGAAGCCCATCGAGTTCCAACCCCCTGCCATAGGACCCCTGCTGAGTTGGACTAGGTGATGACGGCAGGTCCCTTCCAGCTGAACTATTCTCTTCTGTAAGAAACACTTAACTTGCAAAGACCATTTATTCGGGGGAAAAAAATCATTCCCGAGGTTGCAGTTGGTGAAACACAGCCACCTCTGGACGAGTGACAGAACCTGCCAACCTCCATCAGAGCGACTTGCACGTGCGCGGATTCATCTACACATGTCCAAAACTGCTGGGGTGGGGAGGAGGAGGGGAGAATATTCCCCCCCCAACAGGTATTCACAGCATCTAAATTTAGGCATCCAACTCAGACTTTGTTCTCTGCAGGACAGCTAGAGATGGTCGCGGGTAGCTCAGAGCCCAACAGCACTTGAGGTTCGAGAGAGGAAATTGCGGGTTTGAACGGGGACAAAGTTATCAGCTGAGCGTCTCTTCCCTGTCATCGCTCGCCGCACAACGCTTTCATGTCACCGTCCCGTTAATTACCAGGTTATCAGAACCTTCCCAGCCAGGCAGAAGCCGAATTTGTACCCTACGAAAACAAGCACGGAAAAAAGCCCCGAGCGTATCCCTCCCAGCACCTGATGTGGAGAAGAACGGGGTAACGGACTACGGCTCCGGGGGACTTCTGCACCACGTCCGAGACCCCTTTCCCCAGGGATCTCTGCTGAAGGCTCTGCCATCTCCGTGCCGTAGCCCAGAGCTCCAGACAGGCTTCGGCGGACGCTCCAGCACCAGCCCCGTAGCTCGCTCCCGCCCCGAGGGACAGCTGCGCTGCCGCACCGCGCACGCAGAGCGACTGTACCGCTCCTGTTCCAGCCGCGCTCTTCCGCAGCGACAAGACGTCCTGGCCAGAGTAACGCCTAGAACAGGCACTTGCAAGCAACTGGAAAGGATCTAGAGCCTACTCCAAAAAAGCAGAATTAAATTACACCCACTCACCCCACATACAGCCTTTCATCTGTGCGAGCTGTTGGCAGACGCCCTGGTAGACCATGGACCCGGGCCATTAAGTGCTTATTGTTCTCATCCACGTTGTTTCATTAAAGCTTTTTTATTATTAAAGCTTTTTACTAAAAGCTAGGAAAACAGAGCTTCAGTGACACACAGAAATGAGGAGATAGCATCGCACTGATAATTTGTTACGTAGCAGTGAATTAAATTGTTTAGTGAAGCACAACTGCTTTGCTATTGCGGTACTTCTTTCCAAGGACAGACTATTTTTGGTGCTTTTCAATATTACCAGTTGATAAGGACTAAACAAACCAAACTATTGAGCTGGAACAAAGATGCTTTTTGCAGAAGGTGGCTCTGGATCTGCCAGCGACACGCGCTGATACGATGTGCAGCGGCCAGTTCACAGCTCCGTGTGCGGCAACAGCCACCGCCGTGCGTGTTACGTACCTCGCACTTTCATTCCAGGTTTACCTTCATAGGAAACACCGGGATAAACAGAGTGCGCTAAAAATTCAGGCTTAAGATTCTCAGGGCGTTTTCAGCGACTGTTTATAACTCAATACGAGGACGTTATACCGCATGGAAAAGACAAGAAGTTGTTTGAACACAGTACTTCTCGTCTAGCGAGAGCCCAGTTTTACACTGCTTTCACGCACTGATCCTTACGGAGCAGTTTTCAGTAGCACTCTATTTTGCTCCTCATTTTTGAGCAGGAAGTTTGCATTGTACCTGGCCGTGAGCAGCAGCTGCTCGTGCCTGTGCCCCCCCGGCACCCCCGGGGGCCACGCGTGCCATCGCACACCCTCCGCTCCACGGCGCGTACAAGCATCTCTGCCACCCAGCAGGGACCGCTTACGGGTTCTGCGGTTTGCTTTTGGGAGGGTTGAAATGCACTTAAGCGGGGCACAAACTCTCACAAACTTCGTATTTGTCTGAAGGCTCTCTTCGGGAGCACACGGCAATTCGGCGGTGAGCGCTACGAGAGGCTCTCGTGCCACCACCACGTACAGGGGAACGTCTCCTGACTGCAACCCACACCCTCAACTCCTGTTCATTTAGGAACCCTACAGCACGCTGAGTACCCCTTACTCCCCCCAGAACAACGCTGTGAAACGCACAGAAGAGCAGGCAAAGCATGTCATACAGCACGGAGGGAGGCGACGCAGGACAACGGCAGTAGGGGGTGGGGGGGAAGCGATTTTGAGGAGCCCACACGAGGTACGCGCGTAGGAAGCAATAGGACGGTTCACCACATCAGCAGCAAAATACTTTTCCTCTTAATCCCATAAATATTCCGGAATACCGGGGCACAATGGGGGTTCCTCAGGAGACCCCCACTGCCCAGCACAGCATCCTCAGACTCGGCGTGAGAGAGAACAGGGGGAAAGGTTTACCGGCGCACGCGTGGTCGTGCATCTCGGTCAGGCGGGTTTGCGGCGGAGCGTGAGCAGATGCAGAGCTGCTCGAGCAGATGCACTGCTGAACACCCAACAGCCACCGCTGCTCCAGACCTGCAGACCCCTTCTAGGGACGTGTGACCCCCCTCAGTGCCCCCTCCAAAGCGCTGTAAGGCTGGAGAGGACCCCTGCCCGCCCTGGACCATACGCACCCACGCGGTGCCTTTTCAGGGTCTGGATCAGGTAACTCACGGGGTAAGAAAAACAGAGGACAACGCTACTGCAGCTTAAGAGAGCAAAGCAACGCGGGTTGGTTTAGATCGGTGACAAGCAAAGCCAGCGAGGTTTGTGAGCGTATCGCTCTCCAGAGGGAAGCGGTAACGGTCACGGCGTTGGCGATGCTTCAATTCAATTCCAGCACAACAGGGAAAAACACGAGTAGCGCCGGGCTGCCTATTTCTGCGGTTCACTTCCAAACTTAAATGATAAAATCTAGACAAACAACGAGAAGGGCTCGGACAGATCAGGCTTTAGGCCCCTTGGAGGTAACGAGGATTTACCAGATGTATAATACTACACCGAAGTACTTCAAACATCAACAGCTGAGTTTTGTCACTCCTCCTTTCCCAAAAGTGGGGGTTATGTGAGCACTTTGATGTGGGAGTGCGCACGGTCCTTCCTTCCAGGTTCGGGCAGGGACCACCTCTCTGCAAGTGTAACCGGCATCCCAGCAAGGAGCGAACCGTGGGGAAAACACCGAGAGAAAAGTAAATCGGGGCAAACCGAGTGGAAAAAATGTAAAGTGTTCTACCGACACTGCCTTCCTTTACCTTACGGACAACCGCCTGTTTACGGAGCGCTGCCCGGGAGCGCGGGGTCAGTGTTAAAAGGAAAGACTGAGGGGAGTGAACGTCTCATACCGCCGACTGCGCAGGAGAACAACCTGCATCGGACGGACCCCGACGCGGCGTGCGGCACCCCTGCCCAAAGCCCTCCTGCGGGTCATGGCCTTTGCCTCATCCGCAGTGAGACAGGATGGGACGGGGTGCGCTGCGGGGGGTCCCCCATGACACCCGGCGTGGGCAGACGCGTGGCCCTTCCGCCACGACCCGCAGTGCGAAAAGCTGCCTGCGAGCACCCAGCACACGCGGAGCCGCGCTGCGGGCGCCCACTCGAGCACCCCCGGGCGAGACGTGGGGTACCGCTCCTCAAACCCCCGGGGATGACGGACTTGTGCGCCAGCGGTACCCGAGCGGCGTGGGCTGGGGCGGCGATCCCCCGTAAATCCCGGCTGACCTATTTCTTGTGTATACACACGGTGATCATAATTAAATGCATTAAGCGCCTTAACCTCCCGAGAAACAACGCTGACCCCGGCGGGGCGGGGGCACGGCTGCCGGAGCGGGACGGGGAGCGGGGGTCGGGGAGGGGGGGTCCCGGGCACAGGGAGGGG